>JANSTX010012311.1:0-18222 GCA_027564355.1 Penthetria funebris
GGGGCACAGCAGTCCATAATACAAAATGTGAAATCTGCAATTTTCACTTTTTGCATTATGGACTGCTGGATTAAAACTTATTATGTAGAAACACCATTATTCCCAATGCAAATATTGCACTTTAGAATTATTTATTACTAAATTATATATATTTTTAACTGTATTACACGTAATTTAACACATTTATTCAGTAATTTTCTCATAAGAAAATTGTAGGATACCGACATTCTAAGGTTATGTTTGTATTCTTGCGAAGTATAAAAAAAATATACGACAGGTCAACATCATCGCACTGAATACCAACATTCGTGAGCAGTTGAAAATAATTTTAATTTCAATAAATAAAATAGAAATGGAAATAAATAAAAACATAAAATAATAAAAAAAAAAATTAAACTTCAAACTAAAAAAAGTAATATCCAAAGATGTTACTGCGAATGCGAAAAATTAAATATAACGTCATAGGAATTAAATTTTAGAAATTCGAATTCGCCAAAAAAAAATAATTTTTGTTTAAAATTCAAAATTTAAAATTAAAAGCCCGCCAAATACTGTATGGGGCGAAACGATACTCCATTCGCATATTACGGACTCCTTTCGTCGTTGCGCAAAACAGTTAATTTCGTTTTTACGCAGAAACATACTCAGTACATCAAAACAGTTGATTTTGACATTTAGTTTTGCGCATTCGCAGTAACATCTATGGATATTGTATTTTTTAGATTAGTTTAGTTGTTAATTTTTTATTTTCTATTATTTCCTGTTTTTATATTTTATGATTTTTATTTTTTTTTTCCAAATTAAAATTATTGTAAAACTTATCATCTACAGCTCACGAATGTTGGTCGACACTTGGTAATATTTGATGTTGTCATGTTGACATGTAATTTTTTATTTATTTAATGGCCGTGTGTTGTTGTTTATGCAAAAAAGTAAACAACCTGTACATTAATTAATCTATTTTTAATGTATTAAGTTAGGAATTGTGGAATTGTTGTTTCCAAAATGCATTTATTGACAAATATAAAATTAAATTATTGTATTATAAATGCAATTAATTGAATATTTCATAACCAAGAACGTAGATTGTTAAGATTTCTTTGTACAGGAGAGTCACAATACAATTTTAAAGAAACAATAAGTGAAAAATAATAGTTTTATTTATATAAACAATAATTGATGATAAAAGTAAAAATGTTTTAATTGCTGACATACATGATGCATATTTTGAAAATGCAAAAATTATAATAGCATATTAAGCTAATTAGTTGAGTTTCAGGTTAGAAAATACAGACTATTAAGTCAATTTATTGTTGTGTTAATTATTACGAGGTAGATCATATTACTAGTGAATTGGCTTCCAAATACAATGAATACTGAAGTAGATAATATCTGTCTTTGATTAATCATCACATCAAATTATTGTACAATCTTAAAAAAATTCAATCAAAACACAATGAGTTTTTTCAAGAAAATAAGACAGAACATTCAGAAATATACACAATAATTTATTGTTCTTTGCATCTGCACATACTTAGATCACATAACTAAAATCATTAGGTGTCTTCCTTCTCCTGACACACTACATAATGTAATAGCGTAAATTTCATGTAATAAAGAGTTTTGTTTAATTTGAATTTAAATTTGAAACGGTTTTGATGTCAATGCATCCACACAAGTTCTGTGAAAGCAATACCGTAACCAATTGGTGACAAATGGCGTGGCCGACTATCTTCCCAGTTGTTGATCTGTATATGAGCCACTGTAGAACTAATAACACTGGACACGATTGTTTTTTCTCAATTACTAATGACGCTGGATATGTGGTCTTTTAGCAGCCTATAGCCATAATGAATATGTTATTTATTGTGTTCTACTATGCTCGTTTGTCATAACTTGTGTTGTACTTACCCTACTATGGAATGTCTATCGATTCTTATCGCATTTGTTTATCATATTTTTGCAAACAATATACATTTTTATGCACATAAACGTAATACTAAATTAATTAGCTGGACATAATGCTCCCATTATTATTTACCGACTTTATTTAATTAAATAGTTAGACTTTAAAATTGATGATTTGATTACATCAATGATAATCTCATTGAAACGAAAGTATATTTAACAAGAAAAAAGTTAATAAGAAAAAAGTATTAACACAACACAAAAAGTAGTAACAATCATTACTTACTGAATGGCAGGTACATCTGTTACATCTGTTATTAATGGAAATGAACAAGAAAAGAAGACACCTGATGGTTAATAGTTAAGATGCGAAGAACAATAAATGATTGTGTATATATCTGAACTTTCTGTCTTATTTTCATGATGCGTGAATTGTTGCATTTCCAGTAAATGTATGAATACGATCCCATGAATTTATGATACATTTGATGAGGCCAATTGACTAGTTATATACTCTACATCGTAATAATTCGCACAACAATCTACGCACTAAAATATTGCATCATTTCGATCTTCCCTCCGCACACAACCATATAGGACACATCAACGAACAGCCGCCACTGATCACGATTATTGGTTAGCTTCCTTACTTGACCCCAATTCTTGCCATTGGTACCGCAGTCTTTTTAATATACTTCACATCAAAAGATCTTCACAATAGACAATCATCGTACAACTTTTCCTATTAGAATTATGATTTTTGGTAAATTAAAAATAATATACTATAAACATTTTACCTTATAATTGAATATTTATTTTTATTTCTTTAACAATATAACATTGAAAATTTTAAAAGCATAATTTTTATACTTATTTCGTATAATTTAGTGAAAAATAAAATATATTTTAATTATGTTGTATGTAATAAATTATTAAATGCTGCATAAGATGATTCCAAATCAAATAATAATTGTCTCACTTGTGATTCGGTTAATTCATCTGATGCTTGCATAGAATTCAATGTACTTAACCAATTTGTGACCTTTTCTTTACTTTCAAAATTTTCCGGTATTAATGATAGACGATTCATTGTATCAACCAAATCTCGCAATTCAGGATGTAATTCATCCATTGCCTTAATTTCCAATCGCAATTTATCCATAAGTGTTATAAATAATGAAACAATATCAGCAATGCATTTACTTGTATTACCCTTATCGTCTTTAATTGTTATGGGTCGATCTTCCTTGATACGTTCCAATGCGGCTGGACAATCTAAACGAAATTTTTTAACAAATGTATCCACCGTAGGATACTCATCACTTTGTACCTGCTTAAATGCAACTTTATATTGAACAAGATATCTTGAACATGATGCAGTGTATTCTTGGGGTGTTATACAGTCCCAAATGTAAGCTTTTTCCAAATTTTGTAATGTATTAATTAATGCATACAAATCAGCCATATTATCATATTTTTCACGTTCTCTAGCATGACGATAAAGTTTAACTTCTTCATATAATTCAGGCATATTATCTTGTTGCATTGTTTTAAAATTAAAATTAAATTATACGTATTTAAATTATATTTATATTTATTGTAAATAAACTATTTTTTTTTATTAGTGTTTTCGAAACATAAAAATTATCGTTTTTATTCTATACCACTTTTTGTTTTCATTGATGAGTAATTTTTATGTGTCAAAAACGCAAATACTTTATAATTTTATAACATAACCATAGTTTTGTTAGACAAAAATTAAATACATTTTTTATTTACTAAACTTATTTGTATTTTAACAGTGTATATACAAATAAACGTATTTAGTTTGTTAACCTTCGCAATGAGCGCTAGCGTTGGTAAGTATATTATCGAAAGTGACAAAAAGTCATAATATAGGAGATAAGTAACGTAAATTGTGATTATTATTTACATTTTTTGTTGTAAGTACATTTTCAATTATTTAATAATAATAAACAATCGGTAAAATGTGAATTTGAGAAAAATAGAGTACACTAAGTATTAATAACTTACATTTGATTACCGACTATTATATTCGAAAAAAGTTGAATGGATTTGAATGAAATTTTCTGCAGATGTTAAATTACAATTTGACAATTCATAAGTGTATTCTGCAAATAGAAGATTGGCATTAATGACTTGGTGGTAGAGCTGGTGATTCACTAATATCTTCAAATTGTTTAAATTGTTCAAATTGTATCTGCCTCCCCCCTGTATTACCACCACAAACATCACCCACAATATATGCCCATTTTATGTCATGTGATCGTCGTAACCTATGGCGTACAGGTTAAAATTATTGTCAAATTTTCTTGACAGAATATAGCGATGTTTAAGCCTCATTTTCGATTGTGTGTAATGTTGTCATATTTGTTCCCTGTTAACATTACAACATTCACAATCGTTAGTTATTGCCGCTCGAACTACAGTTTAATTCATGAAGAACCCCTGATGCACATCAATATTAACATCGTAATAGTTAGATGTCTTAATGCAGAACCCTGATGCATACCAACATTTACATTGAATGAAGTAGATGTTCCACAATTTGTTCGGATTGTAGTGCTAGCATTCATATACATATATTTGATAGTAGATATATATAGTTCAGGAATAGTTTGACATCTTAATGCCTGTCAAACGAGATCTCTAGGTACTCTATCAAATGCCTTCTTAAGATCTATGAATGTCATATGGATGTCATTCTTATTATCTCTGTATTTTTCAATCACTATACGAAGTGTTTGTATAGCATCAGTTGTTGATTTGTTTTTCATCAGTGGAATAACCGCATTGATTGGCCCCAAGTGCAGAGAACCTTTTGACATACCAAGATATTGTTTTGGTTTCTCTTTAACAGCATTTCGAAGTCATTCATCTTGAAAATTGAGACTTATGTATGTAGAAAGCGTTGTTATAAGACCGTCATTTCCTACATGTAACTTAAATCACTTTATTTTTTCAATGTCGTTCTGCCGTTTGTTTTTAAATGTTTCTTTTAAAATGAGGCTCACCCGGTATCACCTTTTCAATCTTTAAACTATTTCAAAATTGAGTCTATCACACATAGTAAGAAATCAATTTGAGATGAGTTGCTACTACTTTTGTACGTAATTAGGGTTTTTTTTTTGCAAAGTAAGTGTTTACTATCGTTAAATTACATGCCATTGCCAACATTAAAATATAGATTTGCCTTGACAACATCTCCGTAATCAACCTGGTTACAGTTAATGACCTTGTAAAACCGATTCTAGATGTTTCCAAAATTCCATTTTTGTGAGCTAATCGGATCCTATTTGTGAATCATATACAGAAATAATATTCATGATTGGTTAATTGTTTGATAATATCTTTATTTACATTTTTCGATCGTTTATTCTATTCACAGATACAACCCTTTGCTCAATGTTTCTGTGCAACAACTATTCCTAAACCATTTTTAGGGCATTCACCGTTATAAGAAAGCTTATAGCCATGCCCTATATATTTGGTCTTGGATTCCCTTCCATTTGGTTTCCTGTATACATGATACTTGAATATTTTTTTTTCTTAACCCCTTCTGCTAACTCGAGATGTTCCAAGTACCTACCTCAAAATTTTACATTCTGACTGACTTTTTATACTTTATACCACCCCTAGATCCACAGATTGGGGGAGTAGTTACCATAATAAACAATAAATAAATAATAAATAATTTCCTTTCTCTGTCCATTCTTCTATTTAGTTTTTGTTTTACTGCCGGCGGTCGCCTGACGCAAAGTCAGTAACCTAACTCACTAGGGCTTGAGACGCCAAGGTTGTTCAATTGGAACAATCTTCACCATTCTCATTTGCACAGAATCCTGTGGGTAACTCGAAGCTGAACATATTTCTATATGCAGCCCACGAGTTACTTCACTAATTTTATGTTCGGCTAATATCGAATTGGTGACAATAATAACCTAGGCTATATTACTTTGGTAATGGCAACACAGTCGCCATGTTCGCTATAGATTTAAACTAGAATATGTTAGCCACATATTCTCCTAGAGGCCGTCCAATCACGGCCAAGAAAAGAAATAAACTTATTACCAGTTCATGTCAATCAATATTCATTTGCCTCCAAGATAGTAGCTCATCAGTCAACTCCAGGCTTGTAATCTGTTGTTCCGTAAATACTTTTAATTTGTGCATGTACATTAGCATCATACCTATATACGGATAATGTGAATAACTGAATATTATAGAGTTTGGTGGTAATTATCACCATATATATTTTCAAACACAACTTAAATAAAATGAACAGTTCATGTTAAAAAACAAAATGAATTATCACCGTAATTATGATGATAAGTCTCACTTATTTAAATCACATAATTAGCCATTAGTATTTTGTGACTTAACGTTCATAAACATAATTGATTACATTATAATTTGATTACTTTCATTTTAACTCTTGGATATGTTGCTTGCAATATATTTTAATTATTTATATTTACCATGCGAAATAAAATTAAATGAAACACGACTGATAAAAATAGACTTAAATTTTATTAATTATCACAAAAACCCATGAATTACTCAAACTAAAAAAAAAACCAAAAGTTTATCATTTAATCCAATCATGTTTTGATTGAATTAATCGTAAATTTTACTTTTTACTTCTTTTTTTTTTTTTTTGCAAATCATACAAACGTTTTTTTATTTCTTCTACGTTGTTTATTTCCTAAACCTATAAATAAACCAATAAAAAAAGTCAAGTCAAGTATTTGAAATATTTTTTTTTTCATAAATCTATGCCTACGTTGATTGCAATAACGTCCAAACCATCCTGAATTGCAACGACATGTTCGATTAGCCGAACAGATACCATGCTTGCAAGGTTTTTTACATGTTGTTGATCGCTGATGACGTCCAATTTCACAATGATTACCAAAGAAACCAGGTACACATTTGCATGTATTATTACCAATGCATGTACCACCATTCATGCATGGAATTACACACTTTGCTAAAATGTGAAACAATTAGGAAAATAAAAAATATCATAATTCATTGCAATTGAATATTTCAGAATGATCGAGGAATACAATTCCGATATGTTGATGATCTCACATTAGATAAGAATCATATAAAAGTAGATCATATCCATCTACCCCTTATTTTATTCTGAACTATTCAATTTGATAAATTCTAGTAGACCCTTCTGTAACATACAAAATTCACAGCGTTCTCCGTAGTATCCTTTTTGACATTTACATTTATCCTTTTGTATACATTTTCCACCATTTAAACATTTTTCAGAGCAAATACCTGAAATCAATTAATGATTCAACATAATATTAGCTATGTAATTAGTTAATTACGGTTTTAAATGAGGTATTAATGCTTATTATTAGGTTATGTTCTGAAATTTTCAATTATTCAATGCCCACAATCATCAATCACCATTTACTTAATCACAATTTTTGGGTGTTTCATGTATATAGTGCCAAAGTAAACATTCAACAACTTAAGCTACATGCCAATCAATAATTCATGTTATCAATAATATTATATAGGTACGTTGTGGCGTAAAAATTAGATCAGATTATTTAGAAGTGGGGTTCACAGAGAGCACTGTGACAATAAAGAAGATTTTGTGCACCACCGTTCTCTCACTCTTGTGTCAGAGTTACTACAGCCGACCTAACGCATCTCTCAGACCAATTGTCACCAAGGACCCAGTTAATACCTAAGTGCCAATTTTACTTCTCTGTATGACGACGGCTTGATTAAGTGAATAATATATATAATTCGCAGATTGTTAATTGGAATACTATATGTTTCATTATCGAGTATTGAATGTTTCCCAATTTAATGCCTGAATTTATTATATTAATTGTCATCAATAATTATCTGCATATTCCATTTAATCATTTGTTTAAAATAATATCATAAGTTCAACAATTATATTAACGTAAAGGGATTTTTAAAGAACGGGGTTTATATATTAACAATTTCAAAAGTGATTAAAAATACTAAATTATTATTTACATTTTTTAAGGATTGACATAACACAACTCCGTCTTATCAATTAATTCCATAAAATGTTACGCATAAGACAAAAACTATTTGAAAATATAATAAGGTCAAGTCATTTTCAAACTAAACGACCTTCGGCAATAGTAGATGAAATTATACGTGTAGATCATGCTGGTGAATTGGGTGCGGATAGAATTTATGCTGGACAAATGGCAATATTAGGTATGATGTTGCGTTTACAGAAAAATTAAAAAAAAAACAGAAGTATTTATTTTTAAAAATTTAGGAAATAGTTCAATGGGTCCAGTCATACAACATATGTGGGAACAAGAAAAAGTACATAGGGCTGAATTTGAAAAATTAATAAATAAATATCGTGTACGACCAACAATTTTCACACCAATTTGGAATTGTGCTGGTTTTATGCTTGGTGCCAGTACTGCTTTATTAGGTGAAAAAGCTGCCATGGCTTGTACCGTTGCAGTTGAAACTGTCATTGTCGAACACTATAATGATCAATTGCGAACATTAATGGATAATAAAGAAATTGATAAAGTAAATGTGATACTTGAGAACTTATGGACAAAATTATGCTCATTTATAAGAATTAATTTAATGTTGTATTTAAATTTCTATATTAAAGGAATTATTGGCAACTATAACAAAATTTCGGGATGAAGAACAGGCACATTATGATACGGGCATTGATTGTGGGGCTGAACAAGCTCCATTTTATAAAGCATTAACTGAAGTTATAAAATTCGGATGTAAAACAGCTATTGAAATTTCAAGGAGAATATAAATCTTGAGGGGTTTAGATTTATCAGAAATATAAATAATTAATTGAACAATTATTTTTATATTAATAAAAAAATAAAAAACAAAATTATAATAATTTATATGCTGAATATCTTGTTGATGTTAAGCTCATCGTAAAATGTAATTATTGGCTGCGTATTCACAACGTAGTCATTAGTATTTTTATTACAATTGTTTGGAATTTGTTTAATGTTGAACACCAAACATCACATTTACCTAGCCAACATTTCTCATTATCAACATAATCAATATTTGCATGACATAAGGGCGAATAGGGAGGTATGATAATGTTAATTTGTCATTTCTAATAATAATATGTAGCCATCACAATTGTGAAACCGAAAAACTACATAATATGTGTTCGATATGGTATCGTGAGAAGGGAAATATATGTTAAGCAGCTTCGAAATATTATTGGACTACTCTATTCGTCAACAACATTCAATATATCTAATTAACTGAAACGTCTTTCGGAATCCTTTGATTTTCGCTAAAAATTCTAGTATCGTAAGTTATATTGTTCCTTAAAACTGTCTTCGTATTCAGGTATATTTTGTTTTTTTTTTTTTTATATATCTTAATCTAATATAAGTGCGTCAGTCTATTGATTAGGAATTATACAAAAAAAAAAAAATAAAATAAAAAAAATATGATTGATTACATACCTCCTTCACAATGTGTTCCTTGATATCCTTTAGGACATGAGCATACTGCTGGTGCTGTACAATTTCCACCATGCATACAGTCGGGAAAACATAATGCAGTTTCACAATATTGACCCATATATCCATCAGTACATTGACATATTTTATCATGATTACACCAACCTTTATTGGCACAATTTTTATCGCATTCTGGATCGGGTCCTTAAATTGTATAAAATGAATCCATTTCTTTATTCACTTATATGATTATGTTATTAAGATTTTATTTATTGCTCTACAGTGTTTTTGTTTTTTTTTTTTTATGCTTGCCGAATATGATTAAGGGGATCTTACAGTAATTTGCATGTTTTTTTATTTGTGCTATATGCTACCCTATTTCTATGTAATTAATTTCTAAGTAAATAAATTAAAAATAAATATTTTACAAAGATACACTATTGTTGCCGTGACCGGGTGGTAGTAAGGTTTTAAAAATTACTATATTATTTTTTTTTGTTAATAATTTTCAATTAGCTATATTTGCATTTTTTGCTACCCAAATGTTCCAGGACGTATTTTAAATTATTTTGAAAGAAAAAAAATTCTCTCATGTAGCTAAATATACATGGCAGAGAGAGGTCGGGATGATTTTAAGTGAAACGTGTGTTTTTTAAATTGACAACGCTGTGGTGGCAAATTTTGGTAAGGTTCCCTTAACAAAGAAAAAATAACATTTGTAATCATTTATAATATGTAATCGAATTTATTTCTTGATTACAGAGAAGAGCAATAATATAAAATTTCAATAAAAAAAAACGATATGCTTGTATATATATATATATAAATATATAAATATATTTAATTATATATATTTCATACTAAGTTAAAGCAAAAATATGTAGCCACAATTATTATTTGTTTTATAAGTGCTTAACAGACCAGCCTACATTAGCCAAAGCTCACACGATATCAATAACTGCAATAAATTTACTTTACTGATAAATGCACTGTCCTATTTAATAATTTTTGGTAATTGATACGTATGCATTACGTATTTATAATTAATTTTATAGATTTTATGCACACATAAAACATTAGTACTCGTAAAATTATGTTGTACTAAAAAACGAATATTTTATTGTAGTCTTCAGAACAGTTATGTTAGAATTAATATTTATTTTATAATCTATGGCATTTGTAATGTTTATTGTCAATTACACAATATTATACATACAAATTCTACTATATCGTTATTCTTGCAGACTACGTCAATTTTTTTTATTCACTAGAACATTTAGAATTATAAAAAGAACATGATGACATACATTGATTTTATTAACAAATGAATAAATTCAAATTACATTTGCAATGTAAATATTATATTTCTAATCGACATTATACATGAAATGTAAATGTAATGGGTCTTTGAAAAACTACAAAATTCTGTGCCGGTATTGCAAACTTTCGAACAGTTCCTAAAAATTATACGAAATTCTGCAAGAACATTTTTTATAAAAGTGTATTAAATTTTACAAGAATGGTATTATTGCAGAATTTGAAATATATATACGCGGTAGTTAATTGAAACCAATTATATAGAAATGTAATTAATTTTTCTATGTAACTTATGATGCATATGAAAATAATAATATTCAATTACCAAAATTACAAAAATTTTAAGTGGCATTTATCAATAAAATATATTTATTTTTACAAATGTACCTCTTTAATCTCATCGGTTGTTCTGTTAAGAAAAGGTCAAAAACAAAAAAAGCATTAAATAAAAAGAGTATTTAAAAAAAAAAAATTGTAAGCGAATGGCAAATCCCGCTAAAAGCAAAGCTCAATTTTCTGATACTTTAATTTTTGTTGTTGGCCAAATTTTTGGAACAAATACTGCAATAATATTTGCAATTATAAATTATATAATTACATTATTTAAAAATCGAAATTTTAAAGACAATATTGTATTATGTTTTAACTATTTGATTTAAAGATTAATATTTATTTATTTAATTGCTGAAGAAACTTTTCAAACAAATAAATTTATTTAGTTTCAAACTGCATATGAAAACTGCATGTTATTATTTTCTGTTTTGCCAGAAATTACTAAAAAAAGCTATTTTGTCACAGTTTTTTTTTTTTATTTTTATGTTACTACTGAATTATATAAACGAAAAAAACTACCTTTCGTCAATCGTCAATACTATGAATTAGTTCTTATATGTAGGTTTGGCGAATTGACTAACACATATGAGTTCGACAAACATTTACCTAATGCTATTACAAAAATCGATAGGCAAATGTTTGAAAACTTTTTGGGAATGCTAACTAACTTGACTTGTCGCATATTTTTTCTTATTAATTTCTTATCGATTCTATTTTTTTATCTGCAAATTTTGAAATGTCAGAAATAACTGAACAGAATTTGAAATTTTCATTACTAACACAAAATAGACAGAGAATTTAATAGATCTTGAAGCGATATGAATAAGATTGGCAATCAAATAAAATGGAATTCAATTGGGTGCAACAAGTTGGTGATATTGCCAGATGTTAAACATAATATTGACATATATTTTGCAGGAAAACATAGGATATATTCAAAATATGAACTTTTACCGTAATGTTCAGTAGTACCAGTGATACAAGGATGATTTGAAATGAGGATTGTAACTAGAGATTATATGCTAGTATATGGCATAAAGATTGACGGTGACATAGTATACACTGTATACCAAAAGATATCTTGAAAATGATTAAATGCATGATTATATACAATACCCAAATAAAGCATTTCTTCCAATTTATATTATATTAGCCTTCATCTGTCAAGCATTTTGAGATGCAAGTGAATGTATTCCGCATGAACTGTTTTTGTGTAGGATTTGGAAGGAGAGGCCATTAGCATACAAATACCACTCTAAATGTAAGAGCCGAACCCAAAAATATTATTTGTACTAAATTTAGTGCAATGAAAATGTTTGATAAAATTCTGTGACAAAATTTTTGTTTAAAAAAAAAAAGGAAAACAAACATTAATGTGTTCTTCTTTTGTGCTGGAAATAGAAAAATTATTAAAACAAAGAAAGCATACACTACCTTGCGCAGATGTTAGAGAAGTTCTATCATACACACCTCTATGTGCGCATTCCTTTTTTAAACTTAACCTTAATGGTGTTCCCGGTACTGGATAACCTTTTCCTGTTTGTATTAACAGTCCAATACTGAACATTGCTATGCCGGACATATTGCCCGAACAAGGTAAATTGACACTAAATTCTAATAATTTTCAAATTAAAATTTTATTTGTTATCGCTGCATATCTGCTGTTCTAGCTATGTATCATATATATAAAAAATGAGATTACCTTTTGATTCCCTGGGAATTTTTCCCTTCACTTTAATTGAAATAGTTGGTGGTTTTAAAATATTTTCATCTAATGACTGAAGCCTATCAAAATTATAATAATATTTTTTCCTACCAGATCTCCATGTAAAATTAACACAACTTACTTCAGATGGTATAACTGGCATATATTGACTAAAATTTGGATCTGTTAAATGTGGTGATATTTTTCCTTGGTCAATTGCAAAAATTTTGACAGCATAACCTGTAAACAATTTTAAAATATTTAGCTATATTTAATATTACAATTTAGATTTGACCAGTAAAAAACACCTTTCATTAAAATGACTCTTTAGGGAATGGCTACCCTTTAATGTTCAAAATATAGGAATTTGTGGACATTTAACTTAAATGTTTGGGGATCGTAAAATTCAGGAAACACATGTCTGAAAAATGTTTCCACATGCTGTAAATTCAGCAAAATAATTGCCATGCTAATATCTCTGGAAAAGTGTTTCCACTCCCACATTGCGCCTATACTGATAAGAGAATCGTTCATTAGATCTATAAGTCACAAGGCTAAATGTTGTCGACAAGGCCAAATTTGGTCACCGGAGGCGCAATATTTTCGGGATAAGAATATCCATAAATCCAGAGGTAACGTTTTGATACAAAAAATTCTCATAAATCATATTTCTTCTATTTCCTCCCAGAAGTAATTTGCATTCTTTCCTACATGTCAGTTTCTATACTCCCTTCTGTAGTTCACCTATGTAAACAAAGTTATTGCTATTATTGCACACAGTGTACAATGTAGTAACATTCAAATGTAAAACGGGGATGCTGAATAGAGTGTGAAAGTTTTCACAAATTGTATGCAATGTAATAAATTGAATTTGCCATATATTGATCTGATCATTTATTGACAGTGACGAGAGTTCTTAAAGCAATAGAATAACCACTTCGTCTATAGTACTATAGGTTAAGGATTGAAATGAAGTGAAGGTGCCAGCCAGATCTATACTGCCACGTAAACTATGCGTCAATATTCGAATTTCGGAAATTATAGATTTGATAAACTTACCACTAAACCGTTTTACTTGCTGTTCATTTAGCCATAGTGACAAATTATCAGTATTCTCATGATTAAATTTATTTCGTTGTCGCTGATGTCTTGACCATACATTTGTAAATATTATGCAGGTTATTAAATAGTAAATCGAGATCTTTGTAGGTATATTGTTCATTCTGTAATGAGAAAATTATGAAAATTTAAGTATTATTTACGTGAAATATAGTTTTAATAAATAAATAAATAAATCCTATGTATTCTACTTAAGATGTCTGATGATGATTACAAGACCGAGACATGAAATACCAGAACTTCAAACCGTATATTACATATATTTGTTAGTTTTATCAATTTTAGAAGCTAGAAAATATTAAAAAAATGCAAGACCAATACACCACAAATGTCTATTGTAAGTCATTGGAAGTCTCTGATATAATGTAGATGAACGGTCAATCCCCCAGCTATCTTACTTGTTTGATTAGATGTTTAACCACCAAGCTTACTTATATCATTTTAAGACAGTATGTGCCAATTTTATGACCTGTAATTTATCGTGACTAAAAATAATCTAGAATGCATTTTTTCTGAACTTGGAGAAAGTCACCGACAAAGTAGGTAGTCGTTGCTCATTACATACTCCTTTACATTCGAAACTAACAATTTCTTTTAATTGACATATTTCATGTTATATATGTGAATATGAAACGGAAAATTAACATCTTAGTAATGTAAACCTCTATACGCCCTTGCAGCATAAAGGTTAATGGTTATTATAATATAATGAATAATTTTATTGATATACGGAGGTTGCTTCATTTATTTTTTATTTTCTTTTCCATATCTTATTCTTGCCCAGTGGCAGATCTTTTTTATGGTTTAACAAGATAAAATCGATTTGCTAAATTTGAATTCGTTTGCAATTTTTCTTGTTTTACGGTATCGTGTCATTTGTAGTTAATGTATACAGGGATGATGATCGAATATAGAAAGATGTATGAACAAGTTTTAGTATGCCATTGACAATTAAAAATATTTTAACATTATTTTTATAGGATTTAGTAGTATTTTATGAGATTGAGAAATGTCTGTTTAATTCGAAGAAGGTTGTTATATTTTTTATTTTTATTTTTTTATCGAATTACATAAATCACTCAGTGGTGATTAATATAGCGTGGCTAACTAGCAACTAACTTACTGTACTAAATTAATAATTGTATATTGTTATAAAATCTACTAAGCTATTTAATGACTCTTTCGTATAAATAGCATTGATCGAGCGGTGCCCCGAAAAGACTGTGTTATCACGTACTATAATAAAAATATCACTTGCAATATAAATGAAACTTAATTTATTCAACGTAACAATTATCACAAATTATTATTTTACTCTACAAATTTATTTGAATCTTATTTTAGTGTAGATTCATTACTGAAGCTTTACTTAATAATAATCTGTTGACTGCATGGCCACGCCGCTTATTTACTATAGTAATCTGTATCGAGAACATTTTGGTATTTTTCCAATAGTTGTGTCCACACAAATGTCTATACTATTCTCGGTCATTTGTAGGATTTTCTTTGGATTATTTTTCATTAGTTTTCGATGCTTCATTTTTGTTGAAAATTGGTAATAGATGGCGTTGTGCAGATAGTGTATTTGTAGAAGATATAATAGTGGTGAAATATAATTAATTGTGGTGTGCAGATAGTTGTGTAACAATATTATTCAGAGATTTCAAAGAATTAATCTTGAATGCGTTTAAATGTCTACTGATATATTTCACATTCCGAATTATTTATGAAATCTCATTAGAATTTATCTAAGTACGATACAATGTGATTGATTATTGTCGAATAGTAAATTTGAAAAATGTATATGTACTCGTATAATATGTAATGAAAGAAAAAATCACTTTGAAAGTCAAACTCTTATTACTATAGTTGTACTAGTATGTAGACAAATTAATATCTAGAATTCTCTTGTTTCACAGTATATGCCAACTATTTCTATATGATAATAGACAAGTGCACATTCTGAGTACGATATTCACATGAATATCAATGAAAAATGTGGTAAATAGCCTAAGTACAAGACTGAAACATTAATGAACAGGAATTATGGGGTTCGGCGAACAAAGTTCTTTTAAGAGAACCTGAATTTGTCTCCTATATTTACGCTCTGTGTACGAATTATCAAAATGTCTAAATTAATTGGCACATGTTAAGTTATATACTTTATTGTTTTCATTTACATGATTCCTATTTCCTAATCGGAATGTTAAATATACATGTTGATATCACAGTATATAAATAAACATATTTATCTTATTATAGTTATAATAAATTGTTTATTATTATTGTTTAAATAAGTGTTAACTTACGGATTTGTTAAATTTTGTTTATTTTTAAGTAGAACATTTCTCATAACTAAACATATCTCGGTCGACTTACTCATATGCCTCATGTATTACATAGTATTTATGTTGTAAATATAAACTTAATTATGCTTGACTTTAGTATCAGGTTTATTAACAACATAAATCAATGGTTCTTTTTTTTTTTATAAACTTTGTTCGATTAAATCATATATTTATTTTAATTGTTTTAATATTATCACGTTTTTTTCCAAATAGTATTTAATAACGTGATAAAACGCACAATAGTTGAAATATATAAAACAAATTTGTTGAACAAATTAATTCTTCAGTGTACTGGAAATGAGATATAAATATGAGTCAATGCTTCGTAATTCGTTTACATCTGATGACTTATTCAAAACTTAAATATTAAAATATAAAGTTCTAATTACTGGCGCAACAAAAACCTAAATGAGAATACAAACATATTAGTAACTGACGCATTTATTATCGAACTGCAATATTTTTTATTTTACAACCATTTTCATGTATTCTGGTGCAAGATACGTTTAACTTGTCCACGGAGCTCTCATCTGTATACCATATCGACCCAACAGTAGATGACCGTCAAAGATGATTGTATTTTGCAGAGTAATCATCGGATGGCCCACCGTTGAAAAGCAATATCACCCATATCATTTGGACAAACTATGCCTTATCCTTCGTCTTTTCTACAACATTATTGACTTCAGCAAAACAAATAATTATTCGTTCATTTTTCATTGGTTTGACAACATTGACATTCCTTTTGTGAAAAAAATTTGTATATCTCGTTTTGATTGCCATTAGACTCAAGAAGTTTGTATATCTGATATATGAAGATATCAACTGTCCTTCTTGCAATATATTTTGCAATTTTATATGTAAATTTTTAAATGGTAATTAGAACCAGTTCTTGACCAAAATCCAATTCAATATACAAGAAGAAAACTTTGACATACTAATAAGATATTGTTTTGACGTCTCTTTGCAAACTATTTCAAAATTATTCCACAGAATCTCTGGCTCGGAATCATTTTGACTATTGCGTCATAAGTATGTAAAAATCACGTTTACAAAATATATAAAAACACATAATAGAAAATCCAGGAACTCCATTTACTATAGGGCTGGAGATGTCGAGGTTGTTCAGATTGATCAATTTTCACATCTTATTTTCACAGAATTCTTACTAATCATGTGAGTAACTAATTGCCAATTTCCTTTACCAACTTCATGTTCAGTTGTCATAAAATTATGGCAACGATAAGAGCTTACGCTATAATTGCATTGATAATAATTATGCAGCAATTATTGCTGTACAGTCGCAATGTTGCCATGATTTTCATTGGTTCTAGATTTAAGCTAGAATATGGTAGTCAGCCGCATATTTCATCTAGCCTTTCAACGTTATATTATCATATTCACAACAATAAAAGTAAATCTGCTGCATCTAATCAATTTACTATATACTATTATAATGCAATAAACAAATATAAATGAATAAAGAACTCAAGTTAAGTACAATACTTTTAAAACAGGTGCTCAAAGAAAAGAAAAATCAGGTTCCGTACCTAAGTATATATTTACCTTTTTTTTATATTCTTAATGTAATTCAAACGTCTTAATTGCCCTGTTGAATATAATTAATGACATAAGATTATAGACACTTTGCCACTCAATATAAGATCAGACACCTTCCAAATAACCATTTACTTTGTTTCGATCAGTTATTCTTCTTTATTTAATAAAGTGAACCTGATTCGGTTTTTTTTACGTTAATAATTTTGATGCTGTTAAAATATGTGATGATATATGGAAATTAATCTGTCATGTTTATAAGATGAAGATGTTTAACGAGTTGCATGCATGTTGAGCAAATGATGAAAAAAAAGACAGTATAAGAACATAAATAAGAAGTAGAAGCGTTTAAATGTGAAGAACATAATTTGATTTAAGTGATTACGTTTTTGTTCTGGTTCTTTTCTTCATAAATTGCAAAAATGTACTT
>JANSTX010012322.1:0-14155 GCA_027564355.1 Penthetria funebris
TCTTTTTTTATCATAATATGACGTAGGGTGAACTGTGAATTTTTGCAAATATGTTTTTAGGTAGATATTCACAATTAAAATAATATGTGAATAGCTGTCACCCCTCCTTTAAAATACAGGGGTATAATGCGGTTTTTAACACTATTTTTTGATTTTGGGTCCTTTTTTGTATTTAGTTTACACGCCTACGCATTGACAAAAAAAGCAACAGGGGGTGGAAAACGTGGCTGAAATGCAGAATTACGACTCCTCAGCCCCAGAAAATTTTTCTCTCCAAAATGATTAACCCTTCTAAAAAATACTGTGGTTGATTTTTGACACATATATAATGGGTTTGGACGGGTAGGGAGGGGCGAGCGCGCGTCCCTCCCTACTCGTCTGAATTTTAAAGCGGTGGGGGTGAAAGCTATTCAAATATTATTCTAATCATGAATACCAACCTAGAAAAATATTTACAAAAATTCACAGTTCACACTACGTCATATTATGATAAAAAAAAGAAATTTTGACAAAAAAACGTTTTACACCCCTGTAGATTCATGGGGGGGAGTGAAAACAATTTTTAAATTATTCTAATTATACCTATCCAAAAATATATTTGCAAAATTTCTACGTTGACTTTACGCCATGTTATGACAAAAAAAGTGATTTTGAAAAAAAAATGTTTTGCACCCCTGCGGAAGGGGGAGGGCCGAGCGACGCTACTTTGACTTAGATTCGTAACATACTCATAGAGGCGCAACTTTTAAGGGGCGCGGGGCGCGGGGCGCTCTGCGACCCTCGCCCCTTAAAGTGGACTTTAGCCAAGTTATTTATATAGTGCTTAAATCTAGGACGTAAAATGCTTATGTAAATATTCACCATAATTCACACTTGGATGAACACTTTGAATTTGTAAATATTGTCTAAAAATTTGAATTTCATCATTCTCATTCAAATTATTCATATTTCACTTTTAAATTCAGTAACAATAAAAACAAAATTACACAGTACTTGAAATCTTGGTACAAACAATTTCTAACAACAAGAGGGATATAATTTTTTTTTTTATTTATTATGTTAATTATAATTATCGGCACAATTACTTCCACTTTATTGTTCAATAAGGCATTAACTGAATTTAACTGAGTTGCATACAATCTTTACTTGAATTATTTAGGTCAACTTTTTCTTTACTGTTCATTTGTACTCTGTACCACAAGAACTAAAGGAAATACTCAATTTACATTCATTTTAAGTCATATTTTATTAAATATTATGACATTAATTTATAGTTTCATTTGTTTCATAAAATAAATGTATACTATATGATCTCGATCGGTATTTACAATATATGTATTGATTATATATATATGTACATACTAAAGTGCACATCGTTCCTGATAGCAACGACTTCCGTAGACGGATATGGCGAACAAATATAAAAGTAAATAGGTTACTGGGTAGATAAATAAATAAAATATGAATTTGTATAGAAAACGGGCAATCAGATATTATTTAAAGAACCACTGGCAATCTAGATTAAGTAACATTCGTCACATAAAATTAGTACTTGGTACTAGTACAGTAATAGCAACACAGTTATCTTTGAGACAATGATCCGAATAATCAAACATTTATCACTGATTTCTATTATCGCTTTAAAAAAATGCGCAAATCATTCATCAACATCCACAAACAAAATGATAATATTGGTGATAGACATCTCAAATAAACAATAGCTATAATAAAATAACAAATGATTTCTGCTGTGACAAACTGTTAGACTTCGATTCTGACTGCACTGCAACCGACTCAGATTTCAACAATATCATGGGTAATAAGAATTTTGCTCATAAATATATAGACTGCTACTACTCAATGGCATGTGGCCTATTATTAAATTCTCTAATTATAAAACAAGAATAAGGGATCCTGATTGCAATTCAAATCAAGTCATGATCCTCCAACAAATTTGTCTGATTCCTATGCGCACTTTTCAATCAGGCATTTAACAATGAACATATACCAAAATCCTGGTAATTTGCCATAATCATTCTAATATTTTAAACCGGAAAGCGAGTTCTACAAGTATGTCTAACTATATCGTTATAATATCGGCCCTTTCTAAATTATTCCAAAGATTCTTTACAAAAGAGTTTCAACGATCACCTAATAAATATTATTTTCAATTGATAAAATAATAGAACGTTTAGAGTTCGTATCGGAGAATGTATGAAAGATCCGCAACCAATAACATCTGACGTTATACAGGGCTCAGTTTCGACTGATATCCAGTACACACAATACACTGCCGATTTACCCATGTCCTCATCTGGTCAAAATGTTAACTCTAACGTGACGTCTTTCCTCCCAAGATTTGAATATGCTGATAATATTTTAATACTCGCTACACACTCCAACATATCCAATACGTATAACATAAGAAATATTCACATGAACACTATAAATAAATGGATGCAATGGTGGAAATATTAAATGTAAATTAATTCTAAGTGCAACGTTATTGTATTTAAGGGTACCGACGGATTAACCAGGCCACTCGTACCTAGTGAGGCAAGATAGGTCAACGTCTCCATCAATTGATATAGACTCAATAAGTGGTAATAACTTAAAATATCATGGTATACGATTCACCAATACAATTACATGCGGTCCCCACATTATAGGGAGCAGATTGCAGGGAAGATTTTTAAATTACAGTACACAATTGGCCCAATTCTAAAGAAAAGTAGTAAATTCGATAAAAAGATAAAAATCCTTTGTTGCAAACAACTCATTCGACCTTTAATTACATATATGCATTCGCAGTCTAGTCCTCAATATCCATATACATGCGGAAGTGCAAAGTCCATTCGACTACTAACCGGTTCTAGTAAATTAATGGGTAACATTTTAGTTACCGTAGAATATACCGTGCTGTAGGTATCGAACGAATTGATAGAATACTAGTTGAGCAGACATTATTCCTAAATAAAGCGATCCAATTCTGACACGGAATTACATATATTAAGGCTGGTGTCCACTATAGATTTTTTTTTTGTAGTGGTAGAGAAAACTTATGCGTAATGACGCGTAGAACAGTTTATACACCCACTCTAGCTCTACATAAACGCTCTTTTCACACTCTACGTGCGAGTTCTTTCGAGCAAAAATGGCATCAACATCAAAGAAAATACGATATAAAATATCAAAACCGATCAACTTTTCCACACGTCTCTACGGTAAAGAAAAATTACGCTTCAGTGTACACAATCTGAAAAGAGCATGGGAGAGCTGTACTCAAAATTGCTCTTCAACAGCTCTACAGAGTACGGGAGCGTGGTAGAGACGCTCTATAGTGTACACACTGTAGGTAGAGTCTCTACACTTTACGCACTACACTTTACAGAAAAAACTCTATAGTGGACACTTGGCTTTACATTGAATAAAATCATGAATGCATATACGAAGACCTGTAAAAATATCTCAATATCTATTTTGTTCAATGTTCAAAACATAAAATAACACAAACTGTAAGCCATGGTTTACAGATGAAGTGAAAAACGGCAGACGTACTTAAAATACAGAAGCCTCAAAATCCCGGTAGAATACAGTGTATATAAACTCATTAGAAACAGAGTTAATACGAAAAAAAGCAAATTAGAAAGAAATACTGGAACCGTGTTAGTAAAGACATGGAACGTGATTTATTTGGTGGATAAAAGAAAATTTGGAACTTTCTCAGAAATAGAAAGAAACCAGTAAATAAATATATTCAAAATTCATTAGTATCAGCTGAAGCATGGGTAACGAATTTCCAGAATTTATTTAACACCACAGAAGAATTTCATTTGAGACATACGAGACACAGAGTTCAAGATAATAATTTTTATGTCAACAAACATCTGTTTGAACAAGCTATTAAATCATTGAATAATAGAAAATTACCAGTATTGATGGGGGACAACGTAATTGGTGGCATTGTTAAACTGTTCAATAACATTCATAAACGTAAAGAGATACCTACAAATTAGACAACCTGTGTAACAATACCTATATTTAAGAGGGGCAGTAAAACTGATCGCGAGAAACTATTGTGGTATCACTTTATGAACTGCTATCCAGAAACTCTGCACTAAAATTATTGGCGATGGAATCACGTCAAAAACTTAGATTTGCGATGAACAGATAGGATTCAGAAAGAACAGATCAACTAATTGATTCGATGTTTATATTAAGACAATTTGTGGAGAAATCCATTGAACACAACACCCAAATAGAACACGGTCTTTAGAAAGACATCCGAAGAGCTGGCGATCACAAAACTAAATTATTAGAAAATCACAGGTCTATGACCTAACCAAAGAAGAAGTAGAAGAAGACAGAAACTTGGACTTCACCGGACGGCCGTGCCAGATAACAAATAGAACCAATATAACTACTAGTAAAAGATGGAAAAATTCTAGTTGTTCGTTGTTATAGGAAGAGGTGCACATTGATCACTTTTTGATAATTGGTCAGATTAAGTTAGAACTTATGACTTATGGAAGAGGCAACCTCGAGCTAATTGAAACACATTCGTTCTGGTGCATTGAGTGCAAGTTAGTGAAAACACTATTGATTGCATTAGTTACAAAATTTTAAAAAGTCAAAAGTTGCACGCTTTATACACTTAAAATTTACTTCTATTCGAAATTATATTATCACAAAAATGCTGATCATTTAACGTCACCACGTAAACCACAATTTAAAATACTAAAATTACAGATAGCTTATTTAAATAATTGTTTTACTTTATCTAGTAGCTATTGTATTAATTTGATACTTATGATTTTCTAAGCAGATTAAGTTGTTGTAATAATACCTAAAAGAAGTAATTACATAATCACTTTTTCATTTAGAAAATCAACGTTTCAAATAATAGTCTAATTTAAATTATACATTGAGAAGCAAATTGAAGATTTTTTAAAAAAATTAAAATGTGGGAAAACAATGAAGAAATTAATATTTTTCGTGAATACTTAAGAATACAAAGTGTACATCCAAACATTGATTACAGTTAGTTTACATTTTAAAAATTTAATTCATCGATACAAATTTTTTAAAACTTTTTAAAACTTTTTTTAAAACAAACGGCATTTTTTTTTGTATAACAACATTAAAATAATCCATTTTTTTTATAGCCACATGTGTGACTTTCTTGGAAAGACAAGCACATAATTTACAGCTGCCAATATCTATACATTATCCAGCTAACGAAAAAAATCCTGTTGTTATATTAACATGGATTGGTACGGAACCCAATTTATCATCAATTTTATTAAATTCACATATGGATGTTGTACCTGTATTCAATGATCAATGGAATCATCCACCATTTGGTGCCGAAATTGATGATGATGGTCGTATATTTGCTAGAGGAACACAAGATATGAAATCAGTTGGAATGCAATATTTAGCGGCAATAAGATGTTTAAAAAAAGATGGCATAACATTGAAGAGAACAATTCATATTTCATTTGTTCCTGGTATTATTTTAATTTATTCTATTATTTTTTAGAGTCGTAATATGTAACAGATAAATAATGAGAATGAATCTCCTTCGATTAAAATATAATGCTTGTTAATTTTAAGATGAGGAAGCTGGTTATTGTGGAATGAAAGCGTTTGTTCTAACAAAAGAGTTTACATCACTTAATATTGGCTTTGCACTTGACGAAGGTATTGCATCACCAAATAATGTGTATTCAGTTTTTTATGGTGAACGCAGTATTTGGGGTAAGATATTCGTACTCACATAACACAATCAAATAAAATTTATAGTTTGAGTTAATTACTCAATATCATTTCAAATCCCTAACACAATACAAACATTGCCGCCTCAAATAAGCATTAAACATTATTAAGTGTCAGTTAAAAAAATTCCAATTCCAAAGAAAAATATTGCATATCAATTATTATAATTGTACACCCGAATAATTCAGTATAGAGTGATTCATAAATCACCATATATAATCCATCACTAAATAAGTTCGTTGGATGTAACAAGCCTCAAACGATACGTGTCAAAATTGTATGACAATCTGACATTAAGTTCACAAGTTACAGTGGTTTTAATGACGCTACTTTTGTAATTTTCAAAACAATGGAAATATCTGAATTTCGTGTGTTGTTAAAGCATTGCTTTTTAATGGGAAAAAATACCGTTCTCAAGCAAAGCAATGGCTTGACAAGTGTTATTCGGACTCTGCACCCATCTAGACAAATGGTAGAAAAGTGGTTTGTTGATTTTAAATGTGGCCGTACAAACATCACGTTGATGCTGAATTGCTCTGATCGCCCAAATTCTGCAGTTGTTTCAGAAAACATAAAAAAGTAGTCCACAAAATGATTTTGACTGATCGTAAATTGTAGTTCCGTAATATAGCTGACACCATAAAGATATCAGAAGGTCATCATTTTGCATGAACATTTGATCATGAGAAAGCTTTGTTCAAAATGGATACCACGTATACTCACAGTCGATCAAAAACAATAACGCGTCAACGATTCAGAGCGCTATTTGAAGCTGTTTCAGCACAATAAAAAGAATTTGTACATGCGTTATGAAACAATGGATGAAACATGGATCCATCACTACACTCCAGAGCCAAATCGGCAGTGTGGACACAGCAAAGGATGACAGCCGTCCAAAGAGACCAAAAACGCAAATGTCAGTTGGTAAAAAGTATTTTGGGATGCGCATGGTATTTTATACGTCGATTACCTTGAGAAAGGAAGAACTATTAATAGCGAATATTATTTGGCGTTTTTGATGCGTTTGAAGAAAGAAATTGTGAAAAAGGGCACTTTTTAGCTTCTTTATTTGGGTTCATAAATAAAGAAGAAAAAAGTGGTCTTTCACCAAGAAAATACATCATGTCACAATTCGATCGCAACAATGGCAAAATTGTAAGTATTGCATTTTTTTTCTCCAGATCTAAATCCCAGCGACTACCACCTGTTTGAAGACCTAAAAAGAATGCTCCAGGGAAAGAGATTTGGTTCAAATTAAGAAGTGATTGAAAGGTATTAGGAGACCAAAGATAAATCGTTCTACAAAAAGCATTTAAATGTTAGAGAAACGTTTTGGAATGAATGTATCACTCATAAAAGAGACTATGTTGATGAATAAAGTTGAATTTTGCCTATAAAAGTTGTTGTTTTATTGGTCATCCTACGAACTTATTCAGTGATGTGTTATAGCTACCTAGTTTGTTGTGATGTAGGTCCCTATTACATGCCAGAAGTTAACACACGTCAACATTAAGTTACTATTTATTATATAATATTTTATTACATTACATTCTTCTAGTATACATATGTATATGATATTATATGTTTTGTTTAGAAATTTTCTTCAAATGTTCTGGAACAGCCGGCCACGGATCACTTCTATTAAAAAATACAGCCGGAGAAAAAGTTCAATATATTCTCAATAAATTTATGAATTTTAGAATGAATGAAGTAAAAAAATTGGAAAATAATTCGAATTTAACAACTGGAGATGTAACAACTGTAAATTTGACAATGATGAGCGGTGGTGTTCAAAGTAATGTAATTCCTCCCCAATTCGTACTATGTTTTGATATTCGTTTAGCCATTGATGTGGACCACAATGAATTTGAGGATATGGTAAATACAAATGGATACTAAAACAAAAAATTGAGGCATTACATAAATATTCATTATTGCACAACAAATCTTGATCTCAGCTCACTCTTCTTCATCCTAGTGAGAATTTTTCAACCTTATAGATTTTGCATTATAGTTACTGCGTGTCGTTCTTACTTCACATGTTTAGTCAGTTAATACAGTTCAAAATCGAGACTAGAACGACTTCTTTGCCAGGTTTTTTTTTATGTTTCCTTACTGCTGATATAGTTTTGAACCTTGGTATTCCACCACCACTAAGTTTACGTTTTTTAATATGCAAAAAATCATATAACACACCTAAATATTGTTTTGATTTCTATTTGCTAAACATTTCGAAAATGTTCCACAAATATTTTAATTTCTGGGTGTGGATCATCTTTAATCTTCTGCTTCATTGCCTTATACATTATTCATATGGTCGGTACCCATGAAAATTAATGACTATTAATATTCAATTGAACTTTCTATCGATTCTACCTTTTAAAATCATTTATTTGAAGTATCGTCAATTCTTTCCATTCTTCAATGTTTTAATTGCTTGTTCTCGTAAAAATTGGTTAATTACGAATTACCATTTCGGTTGTGCTTTTGCATAAATGAGAAAGTATTCCATTCTGCAGAAGATATTGATGATCTCTGTACTCTGTATAATAGTCATATAAATAGTCATATAAACAAGAGTCTTCTTGTTTTTGGCACATTATTTATATTTTCAGTAAATTATAACTTCAAGTCAGTTCTACATTATATTCACCCTTAATAGAGTTTTTTTTTACAATTTATTGTATTTATTCTCGATTATCGTGTATATCCACCCCAGTTTCTACTTGAATTCATATAATAAGATTTAATATTGATTTTGATGTTCCTGATTCTTAATTAGTTATATACTGCCGCCTCCAAATTGGTAGTGTATCAGCATTTCGATTTCTTTTTATTGGATAATCCACTACCTGTGGATGTGTAGGGTGGCATTCAACTTTGCCAGATTTGAGTCAGAACAAACTAACATAATTATTATTTCCAGTGACTTTTATTTAATTTAATTTACTTTTCAAAAAAGATAAATAAATGGTGTACCGAAGCTGGTGGTGATATTGAACTTTATTATGAAGGTAAAGAACCAAAAACTTTACCAACATCTTTAAATGCTTCTATGCCATTTTGGGAGCCTTTTAGGCATGCACTTGTTGATGAATTGTAATTTATGAATGAAAAATATATTTTTTCTTTAATTTGCATAATTAATTTTAAATTCTTTTGTTATATAATTAGAAAGTTGGAAATAAGAACAGAAATTTTTCAAGGTGGAACAGATAGTCGTTTTATACGAGAGGTATAGGTGGAACAATTGAAATAATTTTCATATATAATTAAAATTTGTAAGTAACAAAAAACAAAAATTTTGTAAATTTACAGATTGGTATACCAGCTATTGGATTCTCTCCAATAAATAATACACCTGTATTACTTCATGATCATAATGAATTTCTTAAGGCTGATACATACTTGGAAGGAATTAAAATTTATAAAAGCCTATTAAATAATTTGGGTAATACAATGTAACCTAAATGTTGTTAAAGAAAAATGATTATACTTAATTTTGGCATTATTAAAATAAACAAGTTTTTGAAATAATATTTAAAATTTTTTTTCCCAATATGAAATGTCCAATACAGTTCGTTATTTGTAATTATATGCCTTAATGGACTGTGTACGAGGAGGGATTGATAATAAAGTTAAAAATAAATTATTGTTTTGAACAAAAAAAAATCTATTTAGTTCTAACGTCACCTGCATTTTAGCTCGATACGCTTATTACAAAGATATTTCAACCTTTTATAATCCTTTCGGAATATTAGGATTCGATGAGTTTTGGAAAATATGGGTTTGTTGCGTCGATGGATTTTGAATGTGTTTCAAATTTCTTTGCAGCTGCATATTCGGTCATGTTAGGAAAAAATGTGCAGTGCAGAATTCACACCGGTGCCAAATCTGGATGGGAACGCATTTCATAACGTAATTCGTGTAATTTTGTCATAGCTATTGCCGATATGTGAGCTGATTATTCGCCAGTTATTGCGTCACCTTTATAGAAAATTGAGACCAAAACTATTACTGCCATAATAGAATCGTTTTTCATTGGTTTGGTGCGATTCTACTTTGAATTTTGCGTCGATGGATTTTGAATGTGTTTCAAATTTCTTTGCAGCTGCATATTCGGTCATGTTAGGAAAAAATGTGCAGTGCAGAATTCACACCGGTGCCAAATCTGGATGGGAACGCATTTCATAACGTAATTCGTGTAATTTTGTCATACCTATTGCCGATATGTGAGCTGATTATTCGCCGGTTATTGCGTCACCTTTATAGAAAATTGAGGCCAAAACTATTACTGCCATAATAGAATCGTTTTTCATTGGTTTAGTGCGATTCTACTTTGAAATTTGCCTACATTATCTCAATTCGTACTCGTATGCAAATAATATCATAAAAATATAATACTAATTTTAATTTCTATAATTTTTTTATCGGCTAAAAGTTTGATTAAATGTGACAAAATTTACCACAATATTTCCCTATTATTATTTTCGATTTTTTAAATTATTTAGAACAGCACTAGATTATTGTGGTTTATTCCAATAACCACATAAAATGTACAAACATTGTTTTCATTTCATTAATTATATGATAAGACAATAACTACATAAAAGAATGAGAACTTTCACAAATTAAATAATTTAATGTGATTTTTAAAAGACAATATTGAAACGTCGGATGAACTGCCTATTCAAATATAATATTGGTAACTGACTCTCGTCACATTATAATTATTTCGCCAAATCGTTTTAGCAACGTTTATACATTCCGTAGTCTACTTATGTCTGCCATAAATTTTGTTCAATAATCAAGTAGTGGTCACTAAAAACATCCGCGCCTCTATACCTCTACGAACGTCTCACAGAGAATTTCTCAATTTTCAAGTATATTGTTATGTGATTTCATATCTATTTGATTTCTGCATTAGCATAACCCATGCATATGACAATATCCGATCCGTTAATCTTAACAAGGTAGTATAGAAGTTGACAATAAAAACGCTGTCGGTACGTGAATCTGAACTATCGTAACACATTTAACACACTACACTTGAATGTTGTTGTGCTTATTTGATATGATATCGGTTTCCAGTCGACAAGACAACGCTTTGTAGAGACACTTAGCAATGAACCGTTTTCCAGAAAACAAAAGGGTTTCATCAGACAACATAGTTCTTTCTCCGTTTTCCTTCCATCGAATTTCGTTCAACATCAATCATGATAGCATAGTGACACTAGCGCTAGACTAGCATAACGGTAGACCAGAGTTCGAATACCATTAAAAGACCAAAAATTTATTTCCGTAAACTTATCATTTTGTGATTTAACTTGAGCTGGCTGACAAATCCCTTTCCCAATGAATGTGCTCTATTCTGACATAACAAATGATAAATATATAAGTGCACATTCTCTGAGTACCGTATTCAAAAATGAATATATAAAGGTCAATAGCCTAGGTACCAAGTGTAATCCAGTATAAAAAAAAAAAAAAACTGAAGAATATCGAGTTTGTAACTCTTCAAATCTTGAGCCGCCTTCGCCAGTCTCAACGGTTCCTAACTCGTATCCGTTTACGTAAACCAAAAGTCGTCGTCAATACAATTCGAGAACATTTGTTAACGTTTCTTGTGCAATTAAGTATTCCAACATTGCGAGATGCAAGGCCATAGCTGCCTAGGTTGGTGGTGTTGGATGTTAATATCTAATTGAGCAAGTACCAGTGGAAGGGTTGGATGAAGTGAAGTGAAGATGCTGGTCAAAGATCGTGAAAAGTGGTGGTTACTCGTTGACTCCCGCTATGCTCCCGCATGGAGTTTAAGGACGAAATTATGATGTGATGAATGGCGTGTGATCGAAAGATGGTATTAATGTTGTGTTTTTCGATTGATTGAAAAAATATCTCAACAATAAACTAGGTGACTGCACATTTATGTGCCACTCTACTGAATTAATTAATTGATTCTATATTTTCTACTAAAATTAAGTTATAATTATTCAATGTTAAATGCATATTAGAATTTTGATAAAGACACTACCCTCGACCCGTAAACGTTAAGATGATCAATACTATAAAATGTGTACTGTATGGGTTTCAAAATATATGTTAGTCATAACAAAAACAAAAAAAACTTAATTCTTCCTTGCCTTATTCCACATTCATTGTCAACCCTTGTGCTTTTCAAACAAGTTTTTCACAAGCTTCTGGTTTATGGTCACTCTTTTATTTATATGATCTGTTCAACTCGTTTCGAACAACAGTTGTCTCGCATTATTTTTTCGTGGCGACGAAAGAAGATGTACTGTTCTTTTTAATGTTTCGAGGATTTTGAATTTTTTCTACCATTAATTTTTAAGAATAAAATTTTAACAGAACCTGCTAGAGTTGAACCCCCTCTGAGGGGTAAACGGGTCAGTTTTTGAAGAAATTCTAATAGGATTTTTGTCGTAGGGACATCCCCTATCAAACGTGTATTGTTTCTACACTGAGTGCTAGAAGTGGTGATTGCGTATGTTCGCCACTTTGTTTCTAAGTCACCTTTTTTAAAACAACCACTTGATCAGGAATTCAACTCAGCTTAATGACTGGTATCAACATGGACTCTCAGAGTATGCTGTATAAGTAACTGTGATAAGCAATTCGGCATGTACTAATATTCTCTATGTCAGACGTTGCTATTATTAGCTAATCGTAAAAAAACTAATAAACCATAATTGTATTCCTTCACTACTACATGAATAATATCCAGTATTTAATGAACCAAAACCAATTATGTATGCTACAAATGATTATATTAGAATATCATCATTTCGCTTCTTTCGACAATTTATCGTTTGTGTTGAAGAAGAAGATATATTCTCTATCTATATTTTAAAAGATAGATTATTAAATACATGCACACAAATGTAAAATTAAAAACGTAATTCATTTAAATAACATTCTCGTACTATTTTTAATCAGAAGCTAACCAAATTGTGTTTAAAACAGAGTGTAATTTGAAGACAAGTGTTGTTGAAAAGATAGTATTTTTTATTATAACTTGTATTAGTAATTATCATTTATAAGTACTGTATAAAATGTCATCAAATTGGGAAAATAATGAAGAAATAAAATATTTTAGAGAATATCTACAAATACCAAGTGTACAACCTGATGTGGATTATGGTAATTTATGATAATAAAATATTTATTGACCTTATTATAAATTCATATTAAATTTTTGTTAATACATCGTGAGAGTGTAAAGTGCTTAAATTTTGACTTGCAGATATAGCAATGTATTATCACATATTATTTAAATTAAATATTAAATTATTTCAAATTTACATTTAATAATTCAAATGCCCGCTGCTTCCTTACCGATTTACCAACTTCTCTACTTATTTCTCAAGAAAGTTTTTTTTTTAACAACCGATTACCAAATAGTGGTTGGGCGAACGCCACGTTTTCTCATATTACCAATCATTAAATTTAATATCCTGTTTGCATATTACGTCATCTTTATCTATTTGAGTAGAAGCAACTTTTAAACTACCGCAGATATAGATGTTTTTTTTAATTTCATTTTTCAATTATACTCCGGATGCCCATATCATCATTCTCATTTCGATTATTTTTTTTCAATTTCTACATATGATCCAATTTAACACTTCAACATTCAGAAATGTTTAATTATTGTCGACCAAACTACAGATTGATACACTTTCCTTTTGATGGACCATTACCAGTACGTTCAGTGCACTCAACATCTGGTACCAGCCTCTAAAATGACTATAATCATCATAATCATCAAAATATTCATATGATAAAATATTTGGCAAAAAAGTTTCTTAATACGCGTCTGAGGCACGTATTGACAAAAACTTAAGATATGAAAATGATATTCGTCAGTTTTCAAGTCTCATAGCCATACAATAAACAATTTGTTTTGAACAATTTGAGTTGACAATTGGCATTCCGAGTACCTGTCGAGACATCTTTTTTGGCACCACCATTCTCTAAAATGTTTATACTACCGAAATATTGGCAGCTTTCTACTGCATCTATTAATATTTTATCCACTTCACGATTGAATGCTATCGACGAACCAATTCTCATTAGTTTCGTATTGGCTTATAACGAGGCAATATTTTGCATTGCGTCTTACGCTATTGACTGCGGATGATATTCATCAATTTGAACGGTATTTCCATCAGAACACATCTATCAAAACTGTCGAACGGTTGGTTAAAATCGACGAACAAAATATATAATAATGTTTGCCATTCGATCCATACCTGTCGAGCCTTTTGTATGCGTGATTCGACATCTTTTTTGGCACCACCATTCTCTAAAATGTTTATACTACCGAAATATTGGCAGCTTTCTACTGCATCTATTA
>JANSTX010012333.1:0-36235 GCA_027564355.1 Penthetria funebris
CTGACGCGAGCTAATGAGTTATTTGTATTGCCGCCCATGTTCGGCAATCTGACAATTTGGCTGTGGTTATTGAATGGAAACAAAAATAAGCATAAAACATTTTTAAACTATCATAAGATTGCTATTTGCTCCATGACCGATCCTCAAGCGTCATGTTCAATCTTGTCCAATCTTTTTCATCACCTCAAGAATCTGTCAGTCTTTTCAAATTCACTTTTGATATTGTCTTTGGCAATGGAATTTTGATCAATGTGCCAGATGCACGTATTGACGAACGCTTCCTAGTTTCGGTATTGATAACATAGCAATTTATATTGTTTTTAGATTTTTGTGATAACTGCCTGACTCAGTAGTCAGTATATTTTTTTACTCTGTATTGAATCTGTAACAGAAGCACATGATTCGTCAATTTAATTTCAGTTTGCGTCAATATTTTCTCTATTTCTCTATAATAGTAGAGTTGGTATCAGTAAATTTCCATCAACATTTGTATGTTCCACTAACACGATCAACAGTTTAATGAATATATGTTGATTATTCACAATATTGTTCTTCCTATGCTGGAAGATGGACCTATTCAAGTTTCAAAGTTAGAATATATATTATGACTTTGAAATTGGGATGTAATATTTATTCGTTTACTCAATATTTGGTATGTTTGTAGCAATTCGTCTCATTCTATTGTGATAGCTGTACACAGACTCTCTGTCCGGTTTTTCTGAAATGTATTTAAGTGCTCTATGATGGAATTAATTTAAGTATCGAATTGGCAGATTCAATCTATATATTAGGCAAAATATGCGGCAGCGATTTATCAAGTCTAAATCAGTAATCTATAAAATTTGCTTCTTTCATAAATAATATTATATAATTACTAATTTAATCATTTACTTTGACATTATTGATCTTATATTAAATTAACTATAAAATTCATGGTTAAGCTATTAAAAGTAAATAATTGATTTTAGCTATCTATAACATTGATTGATAATAACTATTATCATTCCTGATTTGATGGATAGTAAACCGATAATGCATATCTACATACAATTAATATTAAATTATAAATGTAAACAAACGAATTCCAACTGAAAATGTTGACATTAGATAATACCGAGGATAATATTTACTGCGAGAATATGTAAAATAGGTCTTTTATGTAATATGTATAATATGTACGTTGAATTTGACCTTTCTATCTAAAGTATGTTACTAGCCAAATAGCCTCATCATCATTAATATATATTAATATATCTTCTCGACCATTATTTGGCATATAAGAGCATAGCCATGGTCCAATAAAGGAATAACCACCGTTGATCAATATCGTTAATTTCATTTTATATGTGACCACTGATGTCGAATGTATTGGACGACTAACATCAAAATTATTTAATACATCTTTACCTCAATACGGTGACACTGGTAATTTGATTCAAATATATATCAATAATTTGTGAAAAAATATTTCACCAACACACTAGGTAGCTGGGGGGGATTATGAGCCTGACCATTTTCAAATGTACTCATCAGATATAGTAGTGCATAAGTCAATTATTATACCGATATAAAATTATTCTATTGGAGTACCTGAGCCAATTGTATAATTGTTCCACTATCCTTCCATCCGTGTCTTTGAATGTCTATTGAAATCAATGCTTAAGGCAGCCTCCTGAATATGTTTATAATTTTGTTTTTTTTTTTTACTTACACAATTTCAATTGCACAAAATTTTTGCTGCACTGCAAAATAATTTTCAGTGCATTTAATAATATGCCGTCCGGTTCATGAACACCGGGAACGGTCTGTTTTTTTTTTATATAATTATAATTTATCTACGTTATGTATAATGTCATACATTATTAATGCATGGACAATATTTTCGGAATGTCTTGATTAGCAAATGCGACAACAAAACACACAATTTCAATTTCATTGTCTTTTTTGAAATCATCCCCTAAACGCTTGTCCAATTTATCAATAATTGTTTTGTATTTGGTAGTCTCCCACTATATTGATGAGCCGCCCGTATTGCATTATTGTCTTTATTATTATCACAACGGAAAAATCTTATACAATCATTATTTTGCTAGCTTCTGTCTGATTTTGTTTAATAGTTTATTCTACTTTAATTTATTGTCCACGATCCTGTCTGAATGTTTTACTTCTTAAGTGTAATAGATTAAAACTTTTTTCTATTATTAAGTGGTGCTTCATTAGTTATTTTAGAATTATAAATTGTCTATTTGAAATAAACGCACTTTTGTAACTAGAATCAGGAACGATGCGAAAGGTCTCGCGGTTTCCCTGATTCTAAAAGTGCCCTTATTTCCTTTTTTTTTACTTTGTATTTATTATTAATTAATATTGTTCAAATTAAGCAATTCGGTAACTCTTTTATTAATACTGCTATCTATATATTACTGCTTCAAAAGGAGTGATAAACATTTGCGTGCGCTGCTTATGGTGATATCTGCAATAATGAATACCTAATTGAAACGTTCATGTCATAATCATCATCATCATGTTAACATGTACTCCACTTGGGTGCATAGGACAGAACTACGATGTTATCTTTCCGTTTCTAATATGAAAATAAAATAAATAACTATAATCGAAACTAACCAAGTGGAAAATATAGGATCAACTACAATTATTCTATTACACATTTGAATATTTCAGTTGAGATGTGCATAAATGCCCAGGTATATAGTTTGTTGGTGAGATGTTTTTTTTAGAAGTCGTTAATCATAACATTATCGTAATTTTTTGAGGTATCGATCATACGCCATAAATAACATATATGGTGATCGAGTTACCGATGACACCATGTAAATGTAAAGATGGATTTAGTAACCTGTATAATAGTTTGCCACATCGTCATCATACGGACTTCACAGCAGTTATTTATTTACTCTCCTGTGTTTTTTGATGAGGGAGATGGAGTACTATGTTCGATTAAATCTGGCGACTTGAATGTGTCGGTTTAAAAATTTGTACCGATTGTTTGTTTTGGAGTTCTTCTGTCCGGTCAAGTTTGTCAAAATGGTTTTTTAAGCAAAATAGAAAATACCCATTTATCTTCTTTATCTAAATTTAAAAATAACACTTTTTTATTTGGCAAATAGTTGATAACTTTCAAGCCTTCGGTATTGAACTCCATATTTTGACGCTTTAGACTATTTTGTTGCTCAAGATGGATTTGGTAATTTGTCAAACTGTCTTTGACTTTGTCATTTGATGATCAAAAAATTGTCTGATTGTTTAGTAATCTTTCTGCCTATAATCAGCCATATCCCTATTTTGCACCTATTTTCACTCTTCTATACCTTGTAATTTTGATATGACCGTATAAGGAAATAACGATCGATCTGATCAGAGAAGGTGCGAAGAATATGTTATCAACATTATATATTTTTAGCATATGAAAACCAAACTTTTCTGTTCAAAGTAATAATTTCTGTCGAACTTAATATTTGTCAACCTCATTAATTAATTTATCCAGTATTTTATAGCTGATTTAAGATATTCGTAGGCAAATCAAAGATATTGATCGTGTGTGTATGAAATTTAAACCTCGACCTATGTGCTTTGGAAACATTCTGAAACAGATAAACTGTTGTAATATTTGCATATTTAAGTTGTAATAGAAGGAAAAGGTAGTTATATATTTAGAAATATTAAAGTAATTTAATTTAAATTGCGTTATCTTATCTGGCAAAGGAAATATTAAATAACATTAGACAATTTGTTATATCCGAGTATTACACGCACTGTGTTATCAGTTCTATGTTTATTTTATAAATAAAATATTATTAAAAAAAAAAAAACTAAAATTTACATTTTTATATCAACAAATCTTACTGTGAAAGTAATATTTATGATTTTTAATATTACTTGAGGTCTCACAAGGCAAAGCCCCGAGGCGAAACCTATTCTTCATATGAACCGTGTGATTAAAAAACAATTTTTTTTTTTTAATAAATGCTCGTAATTTCTAAATTATGGGAATTATTTTTTATTATTAAAAATTTTTTTTTTTTTAAATATTTTGAAAATAAATTAATAATCGTCTTATTGTTTTATGTAGAAAAACAAAAAACTGAGTTTAATTCATAAAGTTAGCGAAATGGTCACGTAAAAGCCATTAAAAAGTCAACAAAAAAAAAATCAATCTAATGGAGCTTCTTTTTTAAAAAAAACTGTCTCGTATTTCTTTTAGCATTTTATATTTTTTTTATTTTTACTTTTAAAAAAACAAACTTATATTCAGGAATTATTTTTCTTATACAAAATTGACTATTATAACAACACAATATGGAGATGTTGAGCAATTTCTGACCATGTTTTTGTATGCAAAGATGTACTTGGCGTGCATTTCTTTTTAATAATTTACAATATATTTTTCATCCGAATAAGCACAGGTAAGTGTAGTTAGGCATTAGCATAATCATATTAAAATTAAAAACATGAGAAAGTTCTATGATTTTGAATAAATTTTGTGCTCTTTTTGAATTCTAAAACCGCACATGTTTAACACAAACAAATTTCAAGGAATTTCAATATGAAAGGTGTACATGCGATCATTTGGCATGGGGATGGTATAGGTTGAGTATGTTTTGTATAATCGGAAATTGCACGATCCAAGATATAGACCGCGGATCGTGCAAGTTTACACAGTATTACATAACTTTTTAGCATTGTCGAAATCAGCCTTCAGCAATACTTTATTATGATATGAAATGGTCATCCGTGCAAGATCTACTAGGCTGTAAGTTTTTCTCATGATGTTTGAATTTGCAACTTATTGTGTCTGAACTGCATGTGATTCGCTAAATCGTTACTCCCATAATGATCACTAAAAACGTCACACCTCTATAGACTATTGTTACATATTCATCATATACTATTCTCAAATATTGTTATGATTATCCAATCTGACATCCATTACTAATCATCAATACTACACTTTCCAGTTACACTTAACAATAAACCAACTTCACTACTGTGTACTCTCGGTTTTCCAGAAAACAAAAAGGGTTTCACCAGACGATAGTTTTTTCTTCGTTTTCGTTCCGTCGAAACAGGTACACACGCTTTTTACTTATAATCCATTATTTACTTCAAGGTACTGACTAATTTCAATAATAATTAAAAATGTTCATCTTTAAATAAATTATCTAACAATTTTTTTTATGTTTACTTTAAAAATTATTTATCAAGATCATTATACTCTCTCACCACACAATATTCAAATTTTTTGCTATACGATACAAGTTTATTAAGTTGTGTTGGAGAAGACTTAAGTCACTTAAGTAAGTTGATGGTATAATAATCGAAGTAAAGCTATTATAGTAAGTCAGTTAAGTTTTTCCTTATTTTTTTTTTATTAGCAATATGTTAATTAAATTATAATTTTCAATTGTTTAACTTTGATGTCTCACAAATGATATACCGCTTCGGTTTTATGTATATGATGCCTATGCTAATTAACATTCAAATATTATTATTGCGTATATTTTATTTTAGGTGCCTCCTCCTCCGTTTGTCTGATTGAATCTAAACCTTCAATTTTCCATATATTCCTCTCATATAATATGTAATAACTAAATAAAGATAATCGCTTTGATATTACGAAAATTGTATACATGTGGTGAATGGAGTAGACGACTAACATCTTAAGGTTCCTCACAACCAAAAAAATTACCGCATTGTGGTAACCGAAAAGACTAAACCGTTTATGTCAAATTTTAGTTAACGTATGTTTGAGAACAAAAATATGGGTATTAGTGTCTTTTATGTAAAATTGGTGATTACACATTACACCAACAAACTGGATGGCTGTGAATTTATACACCACTCTACCGAATTATTCAAATTTTGGAATCGAATCAAATTTATCGTTGACATCCTATGTTATAGGTCTATACACACCTATAACCAACGACAAATTAACATAATAATATCGCCCTATGTGCCCTTGAAGCGTAAAGGTTAACATGATGATTTGAAACATTCAGAAAGTTATTTGCCAATTAGAAAACTATAAAAAAAAGTCCCCGGCAACTCATAAAAAGATTTCGAAGACATATAACAGTGTTGAAAATTTCAATCTATGCATCCATAAAAATAGTTATTTGGGAATTTTTTTTCCATGTTTTAAAAATCGTGTCTTAAATGTAACAAAAATGTATGGTTGTGATTGTGATGGCGTTTATTTCAATAGAAAACAATTTTCCATTCATGTTGCACGTACACCCGGGAATGTATTATTTAGTATATCCCTTGTTCTATATATTTTCATGTAAATGCCAGTCATTTAATATATTTTTAAACACGTCTTTAGATGAGGTGCTATATCGCCTATTTAAAAAAAAAATGCTGTTTTTTCTATATCTGTTTCGAAGGAATCTATTTTACATATTATATCGTATGTCAGTCAGTGTTATAACACCAAAGACATACCAGAAGCGTTATAATTTCTTTGATGTGTATAAAGAGGAATCCTATCTGGGTATGGTACAGGAGAAGGCATATAATGAGTGCATACCTTTTATAACAATAAATTAGCTAAAATTAGAATAATTGAGGGCTTTCTCTTTCTGAAAGAAAAATTACTTTCTCCGGTAAAAGGATATGTTAACGTATAGGGTATTATAACAGCAGCACAATTTAATTCTAATTATAAACATAATATGAAGATGATTTTCATAAACAAAGCCAGATGAAAATAGTATCACATTACGTGTGAATATTATGGCCAATAAGTTATAATTGCGTATGTGCCTGAAATACACAAAAGAGATGAACGAACCCGCAGAATATTTGAACAAAACGATAGACTTTTAGTCCGCATTGTCATGTACTCGCGTAATTTTTCATTTTCATTTTGATGATGGTAACCATTACATATATTCGATTAATTAAATTATCATGTTTATTTATATAGAAATAATGAATTTTAAGTACCCGTTTAATTATATTCTGTTATCATTTTAGTATAGTACAAATGTTTGTGTAGAGTAATGTCAACAATCAAACAATTGTTTAATTTCAACTTCTATTAGCTTTGTGTTACACACTTTTTAAATTATTTGGTTTCGTTGCTGAAATTATGACGTAACAAACAACCTAAGCAGCTGTATGTTTGCATCTCTAGTTGCACGATAAACGTATTGTCCTCGGATCGAATAAGAACACGATGACGACTATTAGCTTACGTAAACGGACACGATTTGAAACCTGGCACATTAAAACAATGCTTGAACCGACGAAACTGGCATAGGTGGATCAATAGAATTGAAGAGGTACACACTTGATAGTTTTTTGTTGCGCGAGATTCGATTGATGAAGAAAAATGGCGAAAGTACCATAAATACTCTAGTGAAATTCTTTACTGAAATCTATTGCTAATTGTATCTGCAAATCGTAGTCTATAGTCGACTGAAAGCGTTTTGAAATCGAATAATCACATCCAAATTTCAGAGTAGTGCTAAATGTGTAACAATAGTTCAGTTTTACTCCTACCTACAAAGCAGATATCGTCTGATGATAAAGAGGCTTTTTATAGTTAATTTTCACATTGCTCTATTGAGATTATAAAAGATTGGATATTGTCATATATGCATGGGTTACGCTAATGCAAAAGTTGACTTGAACAATATATAGGCTAGGAGTCTGTTATGGGTACACACAGAATATTTGATATGAACAATAATGGAAAACTTTTTGTGGAAATGTTGATGACAATTAGAATACAAAATTTAGAGGCGAATTTGGGCATATTAGACCGTGCCACATATACCATTTTTCTTGTGTTTAAAACATCGACAGTATCTTAGGGCATGCTATAAATGCTGTGGTGCGACTCATCAGATTTGATTAACCCATTTTTTCTATCGCTAACTTTCACCGAAATTCAATCACCCCGTCATGCTTGAGCACCGCGTATGAACTTGTTGTTGGTTCAACCATGGTTCTAACTATCCAAATTATGTTCTTTTCCATATAAACTGGAAAGTCGTCATAGAATTCGTGTCCAATACGAGGTCATTTGTTGACGTTTCGTGTGTAATTTAAAAGTGCGAGTATAAAAGGTTCAAAACGTCTTATGGTTTATGGAATTGATGTTATTTTTTAAATAGTTGACCAACTGTAGCACCTAGCCATTTTCACTAAGTTTAATTGATGATGGTAAATTAAAATTCTGTGCGTGACGGTCGGTTCAGTGAATTAATGTTTGTAAACCAGATCAAGACTTAAAATTGCCTTAAAACTGTTTTTAGTTGGTTTGGTACACCCAATTATTAATTACTCAATTAGTCATTTCCTTAACTTTTTGGTCATTGATTTTTAGTTTTAACTATCCAGCGAATGATTTCGAATATTTCAATGTTAGAACTTATTTCATTATGTCAGTCTAATTCGTTATATATACTGGAAATTCTTTGGAAATTTAAATTATGAAATTATGTACGTGTTTCAAAAATATCTGTCAGAAAATTATTGGAATACTTAAGCTATGAGCACCTATTAACTATTAGCATATATAGGTGCTGTTTACATATTAAATGAATTTTCTATATAGTTACAATAATATGTAGTGACCTTAATTTAGTAGCAAATTTTCTTTAGTAGCATATTAAACTTCACTTCATTTTAGTCCATTATGGTGGCAGTCTTACAGAGTATTATTTGTTTTTTTAGATTTTTCTTATTATTTGTCATACATGAGAATATCTACAAATAAGTTATTAAATTTAAATTTTAAATATATACAATTTTTATTTTTATTATTTTATTTTATGTTTAATATGCATATTTAATACGGAAAAAATAACTATTTGATTTAATCAACTATGAAATTTTATATAATTTTAAATATTTGATCATAAAAATGTAAATGCTATGGTAAACATAAGTTTATATAACATACGAGTTTTTAACATTACACACTAATTTGTGTATTATTACATGTTCATGTTATGCAATAATTGGGTGAAGTATATAATGAATTTAAACATTTCAATATATATGATTGTGGTTTGACAATATAATACTACAACCGATTACGCAATAGGGAACACTATATGAGTCATCTAAATTGTTGCTTCTGAATACTTCAGCTTCTTCTTATACTTCTTCATTGTGTTTTTCGATGTGGCAGGGTGTGCCCCTCCTGTTATTCTCTTTAAGTTTTAATCTTGTGTATGGCTCTGCATTTAATCTATTCAATATAATTTGAATTCCAATAATCCAAGTAGTTTGTGAGCGACCACATTTTTTATATCATTTTCAACATTTGAAGCTAATTTAACGCCAAGTTTACCGTTATAGTTTTAAAATGCCTCGAATGTAATTGTTTCTAAGTCTATACTTCAATCTTACCCCGGGTGATCATCTCAACATTCTTATCTCGCTTGTCTATAATTTCTGCACATGATCCCTTTAAATAGCTTAACATTTTAACGCTTAAGTTATTGACGGTTAAACTACAGTTGCTATACTTTCGGTGATATTGTTTGATCACATAAAACCTCGGACGTGAAATCTTGCACCGCTCTGTATTCGATTTTTTCGCATTTTTCTGACGGTTGCACAAATAACCAAATAGACAACTTAACAATTATTAGGAAGTGCAGAAACTCTATGTTAAATGCTGCGTACATTTAACGTAGAGTTTCTGCACAAGATGTGCGAATATATACAGTGATCACTATTTGATCAGAATCGTATTTAATTATTGACAAATATGCAAAAGCAGCTTAAAACTGCGAATTAATGTTGTTCGACTGCAGAACAATGCTATAGCAATTTATTACTGAAGATAAGACACATAAAATGCAAAATCACCAACACCAATATGAGTAATATACAGATTCTACGAGCAGAATATAGTGAATTGGAAACAGAGGAACATATCGAAAATATAGCAGATTGGCCACAATATGCTGCAAATACAAATAACATGAGGGAAACCTACTATCTGATAATAAAATTGTTAGGAAATTACTACAGAACAGAATCAATTCAATAGCTGTTGGATGTCAAATGAGATGCAACAGATAACCTTGTGGACAGAGTACTTTAAGAAGCTGCTGATCAAAGCCCCTGATTCTCAGATTCCAACATTTCTACATTCGCTCCAAGTGTATCCAAAATAAAATCCGTATTACAACTCGTAAACTGCGGCAAGGCCGTTGGTAATAATATTTTGCGCCTGAATTGTTAAATATAACTTGAACAACATCGCATCTGTATTACATTCCGTTATTGGTGAAGTGTGATCATCCAATGATATTACGACCGGAAGAGAAGCAAACAGTCCTAGGTGCAGAGGATGGGTAACTTGAGTATGTGTGAGAACTGGCATGATATTTTATTAAATACAATAAGTGACTTGCAATAGTTATACACGATAGTATGAGTTTAAACTTGAAATCGAGTTTTTTTTAAAGAACCTATAGGTTTCAGACAGATCGCTTCCAAATATATGGAAAATTATCTGGCAAGAGACGGTGATGCTGATATATATAAATGTTGAATTACAGGTATGACGGTCTACACAAATTTCTACAATAGTGCATCTATTTCTCAGCTACGGATTGGTGTAGTGGCCGGTTCTGGAAAATAAATATAAATGTAACATACTGACAGAGAAGTGCTGCAATTGGTATTACGGGTGCGTCGAAAACATCGCCGACGGATGCCTTAAGTGTGCTTCTTTATTTTCTCCATATGGACCTCCAGCTCAAGTATTTGGCTTTATGAAACGTAATCAGGCTAAGAGAGTGAGGATACTGGACAACGAAACCATATGGCCATGAAAATATTCTTGGCTTAATGCCAAGGGATGTAGGAACTTTAAGGTTGCGTTTCCAACCAGAACAGAATGGGAAGAAAATTTCCATGGTATTCACTGATGGCTTGAAAATCAGCATTATAGTTAGTATCTTCTCTGATAAATTATTACAATTACATGTTTTTAATAAATGCAGTACCTAATTCATTCTCAATGATTTTTTTAACGTATATTTATAACGTTCTGCTCTGTGCCAGTAATAATTACAAATTAAATACTTGGTGATTTTAAATTAAGGTACATTTACCACCCCGAGTACCACCCTATTATGGCAACCGCTTGCATAATTTTTATTACAATCTTATTTTAATATTTAATTTACCTTCATTTTTATCGTGCAATGACTTTGAATGTCGCATAGTATTTGTGTCAGTCACGCGATGACACTTATTTAATCCCATATTTATAGCAATATGAAATTCAAATATTTTTTTTAATTTATTATATTTGTTTCATACTATTTTTAAAGTAATTATTAAAGTTTTAGTATGAGAATGAAAATAAATCTTTTTAATCGGTTAATTTTTCAATTAGTTTTGGATCTTCAGATATTATGCTACACATGGAGGAATCCATAAGAGGGAATGAATACATAGCGTTAGGTTTTTTTTTTTTTTTTTTGCAAACCATTCAAATATGTAATTGATGAAGTTGTTTTACTAATTATTTATTAATTAAAATTCTAATATATTTATATGTATTATATAATATCTGTTTTTCTGGACGACTTCACATAGTTTTTCAGTGGCAAAACCGCACAAAAAATACATAATTAACACGATATTTCTTTAAAATACAGACAGTTACACAGACTTCATTAAAGAAGTTTATTCGAATGGAAGAATAAAAGTTATAATAAATGTTTTGTATAATTAACATAATACTTATATTTAATGAGACTAATTAATTTAATTTAAAAATATCATTAATTATATAATGAGAAGAAGTTATAAATATGTTGTTACAGGATGGATAGTGTGAGCCTGCGTTTTCTCTACACACGGTTGCCTATTGTTTCTAAAAGATCTCAAGAATCGGCATATACGAAATTGTTTCTTTAGAGTGAAGAAAACTTTATATAAAAGTGAGTCTATAAAAGTATATATAGATGGGTAGCAGTGACTCATATAGAAAACTGATATACTTATTCACATTCTACCAAAACCGATAGAAACTACGAAAAACATTTGACAGAAGATACACGCATTCTAATTTGTCTCAAGTTTTTATCTGAATTTAAAAGTCTTCTAAACCCTATGAGTTTATATTAGAGCGCAAATTTAAGGAAATGCCGATGAAAAGCAAATTAAGAGGCAGATACGCACAGCCACCGATCTGTACATATTCTGATACTACTTATGGAATAGCGTGTGATCCATGGCCTATATTACGATTCATAAATTTTACATGGTGAAAGGTTTATTGATCTCGGGTGATATATTTGTTTTTTTTTTTTTTGTGAGTTTACAGCGTACAACTTGATCTATAACTTGTTTCAAATGAATGAAGTTTGTTATGTAGATAACATATTTTCTTATATAGTCAATGGTGAATAAATAAATGCAATGGAGAATTTTACAATATTAGGGATGTTATATTTGTATCAACATATGGTGATAGTGAAGTAGATTTTACGTTATGTGTACAGTAGTCTGCTCTTCAAATTTTTGCGATGCTGAACACTGTCTGACATCATTCATGACTTATTTCAAAAAAATCAATAAATAATAATATTTTTAAAGTTAATTGTTTATCAATTCAAATTTATAATTTTGAAATCTCAAATCCAAGTGTAGATGTCTCAAGCGTATAATAAACATTTTCTGATCACAAATAGTATCAAAATTTGTGGAGAGTGATAACACTATGCTTGAAAGTTGGAAAGAAGAAATAAATTAGTCATACACTGATTCAACTACTTGACCAAAATCCGCAAGATAATAGATGACCCGGTCGTCCTGAAGAAACATCATTAAGCAGTCTAGTAGTAGTGTTAATGATGTAGGAAAATAAAGGTATTAACCATAGATAATTTAAACTACTTGAATTCTAGCCAATTTAGTCTAATATAGACGAGAAAATTTAATTAATAATTTTAATTATGTTAACATCATCAGTGATGTTAACATTTTGGTTCAAAACCGACGATATTTCGCCAACATTACATTATTTATAAGTAGGGTTACCAGTGTCCAATTCTATATCCTCGTTCTACACACTCCAGTGTCATGGTTACTACCCCTGACCTAGTGCACATCTTCTAGATCTATTGCTCCGATGAAGTTCAGGATGTGCTTGGACATTAGAAATGATAATTTCTCAATAGTCTTCAAAGTGTCTTCGTCACGTGTGTATCAGTTATGTACATTTAGCGAAAATACCGACATACTAGAGACATTTGACCACATTGCGAATTTTAAATCGTGACACAAACTATCTAATTTTTTTTTATAAATCTGTTTTAAATTGAACATTAAAAATATTGTAGAATTCATGATAAATAGGTATCTCAATAAAAGCACCCAAAACAGTTAACCCATCAGCTTATTTTTTCTTTCTACTGGGTAATTACTGTACTGATGAGAACTGTTAGTTCGAAGAGTTCTGATTTTGCTCACCTATTGACAATACCGCAGTTATAAAAAAAATAGTAGTTTACAATGAATTACGGTTCTGAAGCTAATAGCTATATGTTTGACTGTATGATGCATAACCTTTTGACTGTTTCACATGTTTCAAAAACAAAATTGTATACCTGTTTAATATATATGCTAGAACTGGAACACCATGTATATGTACATATCATTTGATCAACAAAAATTTACATAATTAAGTTAACCAACTGATGCGGACTAACTGATGGTTGTGTCATTTATGTTTTTTTTTTATACATTTTATGAACATTGCAAATGATTTAATCAGCAAATTTTGGGAAGTTAAACTCTGTTACGCGAATGTATGGATGGTAAATGGTAGTCATATCGAAAATATTAAATTTTTTATTCAATAATATTGTAGTAGTAATATTTATGTCTTTCTTATGGTTTCGAATGCTGGATGTTGGATGGTTTCCTAGCAACAAACTATATTTATAGCAGAGGTATACCTCGTAATGTATATTTAGTATATGTACTTGAGATATACTTAAATACTATGTACATGCAAGAGATTTGTGATGCACATAGTAAGTGGTTTCATGTGATCACCATACCAGCATCAAAGTCATCATCATCATCATCATCATCATCAACATCATCATCATCAAGTGGTATTATAGCAGTAATAATTTTGAATGACTGCTGTGGTATGTTTCCACAATGATATGCAATCATATGTTATTATAATATTGAAAATGCATTATTGCATATCATATACTCGTATGGTTTGTATAGGTTGCAAATTTTTACATTCCATCAGCTATATATTGTCTGAAGATGCACTACCATTTGACAGATCTCAAAGAATGGTAATATAATTTTATCGTCGTTTCCTGTATTTTTTTTTTTTTTTGCTTATTCTTATTACATTCACCTAAGGCTATTATATTTAATATTTTTTATTTGGAGTCTATACCTTATACTATGAATAAAGACACATAATAATTAGTATAAATTAAAAAAATACGTAAAAGCGAAAAAATGTCTTTTCTGCCTTTAAGAATTATTTTTCTAATTACAATTTCCATATTTGTTCACAATAAACTTAAATGGAAATTTGCGGTTGCTTGAAGGGAAGTAATTAGAAATTTAATAAAACATGCGACACCTCTGTCATTGTTATTTTATCGAATGGTTTTTATGCTTCCGTGAACCCCATCCTCTGACCATTATAGATTTTATATATATTCTATATGTGCATATAATAACCTCGTAATAGAACATTTTAATTAGATATTTAGGTCATGTTCCATTTGGAATATACGAATATATATAGTATATATACGAATATCTATAGGCAATTTGTTATTTATTGGTGTTTTGGGCACATTTAACCCCATTTTTTCTATAAAAAAATTGATTATGCCACGACAAATATTTTTTGTATGGATTTATTTTGCGTGCTAAACATTTTAATAAAATTAGATTGGAATGATTTCAATAAAACTAACCCTTTGTATATATGGTGACTTGTTAAACCAATTATCATCTTTAGGCTAATCTATCATTCCGTTAGCGTTGTATTGTCCAACGATCACGGTATTTATATATATATACGAATTCCAAATCGGCTGAAACATAAACTCACATCCTCAAAAAGTGTCTCAAAGCCGAGGGAGTTAGAAGCATTTCACGAGTCCCCATATGAGCACAACAATTTACTTAACCATCTACTTCTAGATATTACCGTACATGGAACATTGCACAGCCAGTGTAATATTGTACGGTTGATATAGGCTTCAACTCTAGATTTCCTACCCGTGACGAGTAGTAAAACGACAACTCTCGAAATGAATTTGATACCATAATTTCAGCGATGTAACCTCAAATGGATCAGTATAGTATAGTACTATAACTGCACTATATCGAATCTAAAAATAATTCGTAAACAAATGTGGAATTACGTAACTCAGAGTGTTCGTCATTAATCAATTAAGACCAATTTTTTACAAAGCCTATCATCACCAAATATTTTAATATTGCTTTTTTGTCTGATTATGTAATATTATCGAACTTAATGGTATTAAATTTGATTATAATTGAAATGCTTATCGCTTCGACTGGAAGATTTGGCAAATACATTTTTATGATTGTAGGATCCTTCAACACTGTTGTTTGATTGTGTCACAATAGATGGGTTAATGTAGTGTCTGTTGACTTGATGCAATAATATCTCAAAATTATCATATGTAACAATGAAGATTCAGAATGAATATATCATATTCTCAACTTGTATACAAGTCACATCGGTACACGCAAATTGAAACAACTTGAAATATATGAGTGGGAAGTGCTGGGTTTGTAGCAACTATCTACTAGTTAATATAAACGACGGATTTGGAAACCACTATTCTCAATAAAATTCGAACGCATATGGCGTGGAAAAAATACTGCGTGAATTAATTATTGGTATATTTTCGTATTCTATTTTTTATTTTAGCACGTGAAACAGATTTGAGTGCATAATATGGACAAGAATTTGTGAAATAAAAATCAAGATGTTGATGATGATAATAATGATGATGATGATGATGACGAGGATGATGATGATGATGATGATGATCATCTTGTGAATATAAGTAGCAGAGCTATACAGAAATAGTTTGTGACTCAATTATATAGTTTTGTTATCATCTCGACCTTTACTCCACGCGGTATCATAGCGGCGTCAACAAACTACCACTATTGTTTACGATCTCTGGCCACCTTACCGTCACTTCATTATATCCCCTTCTACTGGTACTAACCTCCTTATTGACAGTTCTTTGTCACGCTTTTTTTGTACGACCTGGTCTTCTAAAACTCTGCGGATTCCAGTCAAGTGCGTATTTTGCAATATCAATCACCGGTCGCCTCACTCACTGTTTGGACGATTCCATTCCAAATTCTTCGGAGAATTTTGTTGATTGTTCAAAAAAAATTTAGTATACGCAAAAACTTGAAGTTTGACACGATGTTATTTATCACATTAAAAGTTTTGCAGTATGAGTGTCAGTTGTTTTCTTTAAAACCCAAATATTAGTGTGACATTTGCATATATAGCAAACCACAATGTTAAGTGTAATACGATATTATTGTATCATAAAATTCTTGTTTCGAACTATTAGTTCTTATCAGTGAGGTAATTTCTCGAAAGGTACATTAAATAATGTGCCGAAATCGGTATATTTACATTATTCCGTTGCAGTTTTTATGACTGAAGCGCTTAAAGGTTAAAATGATGATGATGATGATGATCTCAACAGTTTGTTATTATGGACTAAAATTTAAAAAGTAGTGAAAGTTGTAAGAATTTAATTCTGATGTGTTTGTTAAGTTGCATTTCGAAGTATCTATATTTATTTGATTCTTGCAGCAACTTGTCTTTATTACATTCTATTCATCAAGTTATGCAAATGAATGACACTACAATTATTTATTAAATTTTAAAATACCAAATTTTGCATCATTTCAATATAATTCTTCGACAAATCTTATAATTTTCAAATCATTTTATTTAATTCAAAATTACCAACTTACATAATTCATTATGTATAAAATTTTGTAAAATTTTGAAAGAAATATGAACTACTTTGTGATAAATTAAGTGATTTCTTACAATTTATAATGGCATTAAAATAAAAAATATTTCCAAATCAAAACAAATACTTCAAAATTTAAAAAACAAAATAAATAGCAAACCTAAAAAAAAAATCTTCCTTGATGCGATTGGTTTTTGGTTTCTTTTTTGTCGGTAAAATTAATATGACTATTTATTTTGTGATATGCAAAATAAAACAACAAATACTTCAAAAAAGAAAAGAAAAAAACAGAAAGTGTTTACAAATAAATAAAAAGGGTAAACAATTGCTGAAAGCATATTAACAATGCGAAGAAGATCTTAAATAGGATCATTTAATACCAAAGACGTAAACCTATTATTTCCACAAATATTTGCGCAGAAACCCCAACATTGAAAGAAATAGATTGGTCAATCTGCAGGAAGTTTGAAGCAGACCGAGAAACGCATAGATATTCGGTGGGCTTATGTGAGACACTCTCAAGTATATGTATGTGGTAATTTGGTAATATGTTCCCGGAATTCATGATTTATAATTCCACTAGGTCTTAAGCGTCATGGAATGTAGTGCTGACTACTCCAACGAAGAAGAAACCGACTTTAAAAAAAAGTGGTTTACATGTGGGTAATGATCATTTTATAATTTCTACATAATTAAGACAAAAGTCAAGATGATCGTGAGCTGGAGACTGGAGATTATGTAAACAAACCAAGAAGTAATAATAATATCTTTTGTATGTCAAAAGGTCCTTTGTATATTGCAATAAAAACTTGATGGAGAAACACCGAAGTTAAGCATCAGGAGTACGGCAACATCAGCTACTAAACGAAGAATATCATAATCATTGTATTCCGGACAAAAGCCTGTTTTATGGCCAACCAATACAGGAAGTCTAAAATGCTATAAAAAATATCAAGTGAAATCAGAAGTTCGTTCATTTGTGGTAAAATAGATTGAATATCAGTAGTGTCGATCCTGAATAAGGAATAATGCAAGGAAGTGGAAGAAGAAGAAAAAGAAGAAAATGGGTTATTTTTTTATTTAACATTAAAGTTATCGTTTGCAATTAAAAGAAAATTACGTTGCCAATTTAAGCAAAATCCTCAATTTTTGATAACAAATTGTGTCTTGATTGAAATGAACCTGAAGATAAGATGCAATCTTTTTTTTAAAGTCATTAAAATACTTGTAACATAAAGCTGTTACTCATATAATTTACATATTGTTGTTATTCATTTTATTTCCATTATGTCACAACAGGCGATATCGGTAAATCCGCAAAATTAACAGTTTATGGGTTTGACAACTTTCTAATATAGATAAATATAAAACAGGTGAAATATTTTTATTGTGGGTGCTGATCTATAAAGTTGTTTTTTTTTTTTATTATTCAATTTATATTAAAGAAATGAGTTGTCTTATAATGTTTGATGTTCTTTTAATGGCGGTAACCTAAGTAGCGACACTGTCTCTGCAATTTTACCATGCATTTTATTGAAGAAGTGTATTTAATGTAATTTTAGTGTTGGTTTTTTTTCTTGTCATAATTGGTTTAACCTTATGTGTATAATATAGACGATGACACTTCCTTCCTGTTTATTACATGATCTTTATGAATAACAGGTACGCAATGATGATGGCTAATGGATATAATACGTGCAGTGTGTATACCTTTACCTGCTTATTTATTTTTATTTTTGAACATATGTTTAATATTATTTATTTGTAGTTTTAACAAGAATATGCTTAATGTAACTTTAAACCCTATGTCCGCATTATGTTTAGTATAAATATACAACAGACTTTTAAGGATCTTTTATATACTAAATGCGGAATCATTGAGCAAATGTTATGTTTATCTGTCTGATTTCAATTAAAATCTGATATATTCGGAACATTAACATGCATGAAGATGGATTGGATTACACTTTGAATGATAATAAAAAACGAAACGGGAAGACAGGCAAGGTCTATCAAAGATACAGTCATATCAACATTGACAAAAATGGTGAGAACAGTGAACTAATAGACTAAATGTGTCAACAATTGTTCCTTAACTAAAAAGTACTTTGCTTACCAAAGTAGTATATCTATGGTAACAGCACTGGTCTCCATATATTATGCAATGCATTGAAAATGCTCCAAAATGGATGAAATGGTCCTAGTATAGAAATTAGTAATGGTGGGACAAAAAAAAAATACGTAAGAGTCAGGTGTTTGTACGTCAAGGACATTGTGTAAATGATTATACATATAAATTGATTAATATAGATGTAGGAACATTTGTTTACGGGTATTTCATCATCATCATCATCATCATCATCTTGTCACATAAAAAACGTTGATCACTATAATGAAATTCTTATTCATATTATCCATGACCGTTCTCTGTTTTCGCTTCTACTTTCTATGTTAGAATTATTTTAATTCAATCATCCATAGATTAGATTAGCTTCTTCAAGTCTGGAATTCTGAGTTTAATATATGCTTTATGCATATAGAAATTGACGTTCATAATTATTACATTTAACATTATATTATTATATCATAATCCATCTGCGTCTATTATATAGCTATAATTACTGTCACAATGTGCATGTCTATATATATTTTGTAAGATATAAGGTGGAATATGTTGTAATACGAGGGCCACTATAGTACAAGAATCTAGTACCATTCATATACCAAGAAGAAGAAAAAGAGGGTAACCATAAAAATTATTATATGGCCCGATGTAACACAGAAGGAAGTAATCATTCGGAAACGCTGCATCTACAAACAACATTTATTGGTTTTGGTTTCGATTGCAATTCCCAAACAGTTGATTGATGTTTAGTTTCGGTGGATCATATTCTCTAGTCATGATAGACTTTTTTTAGGCATTTCTTTTCGCCAGTTGATGTGACCTTTTTTTTTTTTTTCTGAGTTTCCGTCACATTTTGAGGTATCCATCGAGCACACATCTTCTTCGTAGTGTAACGATTCTCTGTACTTGACTTTTACAAATGCCCATTTGTTAAAAGCATAAGTTATATGACAAGTAGCCTCAACCATGTTTTCAGGAATGATAGTAGTTTGTGGATTACGTTCAGCGATTACAAATTTGTTAGAATTTTGTATAACAACTATAAAATTGCCGTATGCACTTCTTCATTCAAAGCCAAACAAATCGCTTACGCACATTTTTGATGAGTTAAAACAAGAACATTTTAGAGTATTCTACGTGTTGGTGATTTTACAACAAACATGTCAAATTAGTGTCCGTTGTGCTGATTTTTGTGAGATTATGGGCCGACCTTAAAAAATATGACTGGCAATTAATGATGAACATATAAGATACGAACTAGCAAAATGATATAATAACTTGGCTATACTAGAACAGTGCATTTACTCTAGTAGTTTTACTTTGTATCACAAAATTGAGTTTGAGACATTTCAATGTTGCGGCGTCTGTTAACAATCATCGACCACCATCAATATATACAATTCAATATTGTTTTGCTAGAAAACCTAAATATTTTGAATTGATGTTTATTTGTATTACATTTCTGGCATTAAACTAACTAGGTTTTGTACTACATAGGATCAATGACTGAATGTTTTTTTTTTTTTTTATTATATACACAGTTCGAAATTTTATGTTTAATTACATAATACAAAATATATGTTTTTAAGATTAAATATATTATGCATCTTTGAATGAATAACTTCCAACTCTCAAATACACATTTAAGTTATATTATGAAGAGTATGCTGTTTTTTTTTTCAATTATGGAATTACGATTTGAAAATGATTGCCTAACAATAATAATAATATAGTATTTTTTTTTAGAAAGTACGCGACTATAATTTAATATTCATTTAACATCAAATAAAACCGCGAATTAAATCATCTTTCCCCCCTCAACTCACGCCAGTTTTACCAAATTTTAAACACACTATTTGTACACATTATTCAATAGCTGATGTCTGTTCTGTGCTATATTGCATAAATAATACACTTATGTTTAAATCTTTAAAATCGTTTCGAAATACCAGCATATCATATGATCATTGATGGGATCCATCTATTTGTCTTAAACTTATATAAATCAATATAGACATTATTTGGTCGCCCCGTCATCGTACAATCAACTTAATAAAAGTAAAAACTAAATAAACAAAAATCCAATTGAAACAAATCATTAATAAATTAAATATGAATTAAATTTTTTTTTGTTCCCGCCACAACATTTACTTTTGAGTTAATAAATAGACAAGTGAATCACTTTAGCTAAGACGCAAATAGACAAGTGAATCACTTTAGCTAAGACGCAAAGTTTTAGTAATAGCTAGTTTTTATTGAAGAGGGCAGTAATTTATTTTAACGTTAATATTGTTAATCAATTTTGTGTTTTTTTTTTAAACCGTTATTTTCGTGTATAACAGATTTAAAATCTGTTGATTTTTATTTTTTTTTGTTTCACGAGTACTATTATTTTCGTAATTAAATACTTAAAATCTATTAAATTAATTAGTAGTATGCTATGTACCGTTCATCATCTTAACGTTTATTCCGTACAGGAGCATAGGGCAGCTGCAACCAACGAACAACCGCTGTTACTCACGATTTCTCCATAGTACCGTCACTTTACATCTTACCACAGTCTCTTTATTGACAGTTCTTCGCCACGTTATTTTTGGTCGACCATATATTTTACTACCATGTGAATTCCAGTCCAGCGTATATCTTGCGATATCATTGACCTCATCATTCGAAAATCTCCACAAAACATTTTTAATATGTGTCCAAGGCAAGTATTGGTGATAATTTGAATTTGTGACATTATGATATTCATAACTTTCCACGTCACGCAGCCAAACAATAAGTACCGTTAAACAATTTGCATTGAATATAAGTCAGTGATTACGAGGAATTTGTGTCGACTTCCACATCCTATTTAACATTTCGACCACCTGCTCGATTCTAAATTATTTCCAGCAACACCATGTCTTGCCAAATAAGCTTCCAAATATTGAAATTTGTCTACCTAATCTACTTCAAGACAGTTTGCAATCGACGAACGAATCTGCAATATTTTTAATTTTGAAACATTACTGCGTATACCCCACTAGAAGTAAAGTGTCTTCCCAGTTTAAACTATCTTTGTCTGTCAAATCGATTGGTTAGGCCTCATCTCATACCATATGTTGTTTGTTGTTCAATATTTGTTATAATACAATCTAAGGCGAATAGTGGTAACAAAATACACCCTTGCTTAACACATCAATGTGAAATACATCATCAAAATTTCCACTGTGCATGATTGCGCATTTAGATTTACGAATTCGCTTATTATGTTCATAAATTTGGACAATATTATATATATGGTTTTCGAAATTTGATGATGTCAGTTTTCACACATACTCTGTTTACCCTTCTTCGGCACCTTGATTATCGTACCCATTTTTTATATAACCACATTTCACCAATAATATCGACGCTTAGTATTTCTAGCGTAATATTTGCGGACGTATTTCACATAGACTTGGAGCAGCATTTGGCATCGTCGTGTAACCGATCACCATCTCAACAATATGTTCAAAGTGTTTACACTTATCTCGTCGTACGCTTCCCAATCTCTTTATCCAATAGAATATACTCTTTACATATATTCTCTACATCTTTTACATTGGTGTTATTAATTTTGTATTTTATTTTTCTTCTTATTAAATTCCCTGTTTCATTACAGATCCATATTCCTTCCTATCATAATTGATGAAATCAAGAACATTTTCACCAGTTTGCTTCAAAGCGTTAGCAAATGTGTTTCAATCAGTTATCATGCAATAAACAATAAACGCCATAAATTATCTGTAAATTGCTGTCTTATCGTTCTCATCGGTCTACACTCGAGCAACATTTATACGTTTTGCAGTCTTAGGCTTCCTTAACATATATTTGCCAATAGTTTAATATGAATTTGTCTAATAACCAAATGGTGATATGTGATAACTGTAAAATATTGCGTACCACGTACATCCGACAGTAAGTTTTACCCTTTGCTAATAATTGTTATATATTCTATTTGGTTACTTATGCGACCGTCGGGGTAATACTAAGTTACCTTGTGAATTGTTTCATTATTGAATATTGTATCACTAATCAGAAGATTGTGATGTTATTGCACATATCCGCAAAAAGGTCACAATTCTGGTTAATAAAACCCATACCGTGTGCACATTCATTATATATTCCCAAATAATATTATTCGAGTCAATCATTGCATTAGCATCTCCCATATATATAACATTAACTGATTTTTTAATATTATCAGAACTTCGTGACTAACTTTAGAAACTAAAGGGTATATATAGACCTTTCGCCGCTTCTATGTGGGAATCTCGCTCAACCCTAGAACGTCGAGTTCATATTTGTTAAATTCTTCAGATACCTTCTCAAGCTTTGCTGATTCAATCATGGTTCCTAGCTCTTACTATGTTATCTGCATTTAATTTATAACTCTGTTCCCAATGGTCACTTCGCGGAGACACAGTATGCAGTTGATCAGAATTTCAACTTTCAGAATACCTATAACCCAGACAACATTAAAATCAATTTATGTCAGTTATTGATGACATTATTGGTGTCTTTCTTAATGTAGACTGCATTGCTATAAAAAATAAAATAAAATTGAATGTTGAAATCAAAATCTTTAATCAAATCAAAATGTTTATGTTCAATTTATTACTTAGAATGCAAAGATGGTATATACATTTTTGTTTACTACAAAAGTGTCGCAAACTTTAGACGATTGTTATTAATTTGATAGTGCCCTCCATTTGAACGTACGAGTATACATGTGTGTATTAATTGAGGAGTTATTTACTGTCTAAATAAAGTGACTTGTGTTCCTTAATTTGAAACCATATAAAAAAGCCATACGGAATTGAACTAAAATTAAGATTTTCATGTTTATTTGTTTGTTTGTTTGTTTATTTATTTTGTTTGCTTGCTAGATTTTATGGGCCACCTCATAATCGTAATTAGTTTAATATGGAAATACTGATAACACATTATTTGTGACATATTTTCTTTTTTTTTGAACAGTGACTTATCTTTTCAGTTGAAAAGTATTTAAAGTTAAAATAATTGAGATGTTATAATTATAGGCGGGAGTTTATTTATGCTAATGATAATGACTAGTAGGTTTGCAGCCAAGAAAATTAGTAGTGTCGGTATACGTAACTGATTATTGATTGGATAAAATAAGTGCTTATAAATCCAAAAATAAGTTTAATCGCTAGATAACTCTAGTCGCCATAACACTACAGACGGTTAAATGCAAAAACTCTCGAAAGGATATCATTTGCCACCTTTTAATCTAAAAGAAATTTTAAATCATATCTACTTATTTCATTCATTCAAGTATTTATGGTGTCTTATGGTTCTTGTTTGCCCTAGAATATAAATTTCACTCATCCAAATACAATGCACTGATATCAGTCAGAACATCAATATTTTCTACAGATTAATCTGGAGTATTTCTTCAATATTTTCTATGAAGTGGACTACATTATCAAGATAAAAATATTATATAAGGGACTTGAATAAGTTCTCGCTGTTTCCCGACACATAGTGTTATCTATACCTTTAGCATCTACAGTTTATTTCAATTTGAAACTCGACCATTAGTCTATAATATATAATTGTATATTTTATTTTATTCTGCCTAAATTTAACCAAAATATTTTGTTCACAGCGTTAAACATGTCGAATTGCATGCCAGTATTTGTATGGAAAAGTTTACTGCACTACTTTTTTTAAAAAAACAAATCTGCAGGTAAATCATAGATATCTGGTGGAGACTATTCGAATTGTTGAATCAAAATGGAACTTAACTTCCAAATTTCACTCAACTTTTTTTACAGAATAACAATGTCAAATTGGAACCCCTATATATATATTTGAATCATCTCCTAAATTGTAGGTTTTAAAAACGCAATTCCAAAGAAATGCTGTACGAGTGTATGGCAGAAATAGAATTTTACTTTTAATTCAGAGATGCTTATTTTTCTTTGGATTCCCATCACCATCATCATCTTGTTGGTTTATTAATATCGCATTGTAATGCATTCTGCATTTATTTATATAGAAAAGAAAAGAAAATATTAATACATTTTGGACTCAGTTTCCTACTTCGATAAGATTAACGGCTTAATTTCAAGTCATAAATAAAAATGTAAGACAAATTTATAATACATTTTTAAAGAGGAGGATTCTTAGTACAGTTTTTTCTTTCTTTATTATTACACATTATTCAAGTAGCGCATATGATGACGGCCGACTTTTCAATTGATTGCATCACATACAAATATATGAAATTAAAACAAAAATAATAATATGATATTATAATCAGCTGTATATTTCTTCTTGTTCCGTATGTACTACATGAAATACTAATAGTCGTATTTAAAGTTTTAAGAGAGTTTAAGAACCCACAGTAAGCCTTAAATTGATTTAAGTGTGACCGGTAGTTATAAATATGGTGATGATTGAATTAAAATAAGTTGAAGAAATGAAGAACTTAAGATTATGAAAATGAAAATAAAACCATAGAACTTATAATATGACCGTACGTGAATGTACTCAAGGTACTCATGGTATATGAATATATTCGATAGTTCCAGAGACTTTTAATATGTTTTTTATTTGTAATAATAAAGGTCTGTAATAATAAAAAAAATTATTGTGAATTGATGTTTTTTATATAAAAAGAATAAAACTAATTATTGTGAATAGATTTTTTTTTTACGACTATCGCTTGTCAACAGAGGGAGCATATTCCTTAGAAATCTTTGTTTGATGTGGTGGCGTCTTGAATTAAATTTATATTATATTTAAAAATAACGTTACTAATTATAAATTTTTATTTTTCAGGTAAGATGAATATTTCTTGTACACATTATATACATTATATTGTAAGTATCTAATTCTAATACCTATAGTTGTCAGTGTATATATATTATTGACGAATGTAGTGGCCGATTATCATCGAGGTTGTTCAATCAATTTTTACCTTCATGCGGTGTCACCGCTAACTTGGTCACGAAATATGTTGTGATGATGATCGTATATAATCGTTTTAGTACGTGATTTTCTGCTTTCAATAGTTTTCTTTTCAAAAGTCAACATTTCATAAATTGATTATTGTGAATTGTTCTTTTTTTCTTAAATTCTAGCACTTTATCGTTTCTATACTTTTAGATCCACTTAAATATCAGACCGGAAAAAAGTAATGAATTGATTCTGGAGATAAGGTTGTTAAGAAAATAATGATTGTCAAATGACTCAGTATGTCGTTCATTTAGCAAAACGTCAACATAATTTATTACAGTTTATAGCTTGTCATAAAAATACTTATAATAATATGTCATTGAAAATGTCATCTTAAGATCGTATGTCAATATCAATGTATGATTTATCATACTCGTATACTTACAAAATCTAGGTGACTATGTTCAGTAATACGAACATTGTTTTCGACATTACTAATTATGTTCATTGATTAATTATTGCAAATATTTTTTAACATTCTATTTTTAAAATCGACTAAATAGAAAATATAATGAGGCTAAAAATGTGGACATTATAACAAAACTAACGATTATATATTTAGCTCATGTTGTAACAAATATTGAACTATATTTAAAGATGGAATGAAAACATACTGCCATAAAATCAATATAATCAATTTTATAGTTTTTTATGATAAAAATAAATTAAAATATTAACGACAACCCAACAGATAAAATTTTATTATAATGTTACCGTTATTTTATCGTTAATATATTCAAAGTGTATGTACACATTAAAAGAAGGAAGGTAATAATTTTTAAAGAAATATAAACATTATTTCGTTTATGATGGCAAAAGAATGTAAATGATACCAACAGACTATGTAATAATAATGATTATTATTAAAGAAAAAAAATTCAAAAACACACGATCTTCACATACAATATTTATGTAAAGAATGTATACGGAAAGATAAATTGATTACTTCCCTTTACCATGACCATATAACTAATAACCATCAAGCCATATTGTTGGGTGTCATTCTTCTCTTATCCTATGATCGCCATCACGATCATTTCTCTCATAATAATGTATAAGGTGTTACATTGCTAATCACGACAATATATACTTAAATAAATATAAGCTGTATATGTATATAAATATGTACATATCAGCCGATTTTCTCATTTAAGTTGCTCAACCTGTGTGATACCACTAATATCTCGACCACAATAGCGTCTGATCGAAGTTTATAATTCAGATTTGTTTACTCTTGATTCAAAAATATTTTAACCGAAAAATATGGTTTCCATTTATTCGCATATACGAGTAGTACAGTTTTATTCCTGCTTTGTAATCGAAAAATTGAATAATTGCTCATTCTCATTACATTCAAATGTCAATAAAAGTAAAATTTTTCAAAGTTTGCCTTTCAACAGATCCATAAGCAATATTTTATTTTCAAATTAGCTAGTAGTACCATAATCTGACACAATAATTATAAGTCACGTGTTGTATCAATATCAAATAACACAATTTTTAATGATTGTGAATGATTGTCACTTTGACAATATCAACTCTATCAATAATGTACTAGATGAAGTAATTGCGGATGTACATGCTGAAAATATGTAACATATACTGTAGAAATTAACTTCAAATCATTGATAGGTAATTAGTTCATTTCGTAGTTACACTATTTTTTCTTAGTCGGATAATTAATCATTTGCAATTGCAATGCATTCAATATTTTGAGATGCTAATGAGCACAAAAGTTTTCAAAATCTTCCTGTTGACGGCTCATTTAATCCCGAAGGATAAGTTTATTCTTAAATCATAATGACATCCACGAATATATTTAAGGATCACGTGATACATTAATATCAAATAACATAATTTTTAATGTTTGTGATTTAGTGTCACTTTGAAAATATCAAATTTGTCAATAATGTACTCGATGATTAATTCGAAGATTTACTAGGTAATGCTTCAATCATGTAGTAGATTGTGTAGTTGAAATTATAACTTTAAATCGTTATTAATAAAGTAGGTTATAGTTTAACGCAAAATATTGACCATGACCTCAGTTGACCTTTAATAAGTTGACATTTGTATTAAAAAGAGAACAGGTGATAGAATGGAAGAAGGATTTTATGATAACGAGAGACTAAGAAAATTTACCGAGAGACATAATATACCAATATCGGTGATTCGAGCTAGAAAACGATTAGTAAACAATGACATTGTTTGATGCTCAATCAATCAGATTTTTAAGTAAGTTCTAACTTATATATTAAGTAATTGTGTCACGATTATGTAAATTGAAGAGTTAAAAAACGTGATAATTTAGATATGGGCATTATATTCGTAGAATATTTAATTTCAAAATTATGTGTTTTGTGCTGTAAAACTTGTGAAGCTTCATAATCAATAGCTACATTAAATTTGTTCAACACAAAAATTCACTTATTGTTTACGCTTATAGAAATTTTTCTGTGGACAGATTTTTTTTTATCATTTGAGGTTTGACGTTATTGAATCCCTTGTGAGGATTGCAAATGACATTAAAGATCTTGCACAATTATTAATACAATTATTTTAAAAGATAAGTTTGTCCGAACTCAATACATCCCATATCGAACGTATATAGTAATATACTTTGGGGGGCGAGGAGCAATGTGATCGATGGCAAATTCTAAAAGGTTGCCTTTAGGTTTATTGTCGAACAATTGATTAAAATAATTGGGATAAATGTGTGATCACTTTGTTTATGACTATTAACGAAGGCACTCTAGGAATCTGTAAGTAACCTGTCTTGTTTGTCTTTTCATGTCTTATTGCAACGTGTATATTACTCAATATAGTCTGTCATTTATCGTATCTAGGAATCTGTAAGTTACCTGTCTTGTTTGTCTTTTCATGTCTTATTGCAACGTGTATATTACTCAATATAGTCTGTCATTTATCGTTTGTAAATTTAAAATTTAATTTGATCAATAATATCAAGAGTTATTGCGATGTATCTGAACTGTGACCCTATATACAGAATAACTTCTGTTCAGAATGTGTACTTATAAGTCTGATCATATCTAAGATTATATAATAGGGTATCATTTTCTAGTCTCAATGTTCGCAAATATTTAGGTTATGCACCTATCAACGGCGAATATAGTTTGGGTCTATTAATTGATTGATCGATTGCAATAACTGTTCTGTGATGATTGGATTCAAGATTACCGCCAAATCGTTGATTTAAATTTATTGATGGTCGTGTTTACACACTTAATTTAATTTTGAAGTATATAGGCCCTATAAATTCCTGTTTTAATTTTTCGTAGACCAATACGGTTATAGTATACTATAATACATGTGACAAATGAAAACATATAGACGTATCAACATTATTAGTCCCATTTTACGAATATTTATGATATTCCTTATCTCATGCTACCACATTTAAAGTGATAATTTCCTAAAATCTGATACTAAATTCATATAAATTTTTATTGCTTTCTGGTATTTATTATCAGAATGAACAATAAAAGCAAATATGTTTCTAACAAAACACTTCAAATATTAAGATTTATCTCACCCTAAAATTAAAATTATGTGTAATTTTCTCTATACTACGAGTAATAATGAAATGTTTGTATACATCATAAGTGTATATTTGTAACTATTTAATTGGGAAAACTTCATTTTCCACATATTATGTTCCTTTATCTCTTTTAAATAAATAATGATGATAACAGCACTATTCGTTTAATCTTAAAACTTTCATTATGTGAAAGGAATGACAACATCAAACAGATAAATTCATCCCCTAATATAAAATATACTCGTATATATGACTCGTAGTCATTGTCATTGATTGTCGTCATCCTTAAGTGTCACACTATCTATTATTTTATGTATTAATTCTGGAACCCGATACAGAAATATTTTTCAGTGCAAGAATTAGAAGGGCGTTAAAGATAGTATATATTTATAAATCTAATAAATTAACCCTCTTCAATCACACTATGCATGCAGAGGATTTGATTGAATATACCATGCTGCTGCTCATCTACTATGTGTTATGCATAGGATCGCATATTTCACTCTATTTTTGTTTTAATATTTAATTTAAATATTTCAATTTACGGTAAAAGGGTGATATCTTCAGAGTCAGAAAGTAAATACAAAATATATACTTCATCACGTTCGTTTGTTTCGTTATCAACGCAATTTAAGTGAATAAAATGAACTTTATTCGAGTATTGTATTCAAATATAAATAAATTAAAGTATCCCCTAAAGAATCTTATACAAAAGAATTAAACTACACGTATATTAGGTTTATGTTTGGCACGTATATCATCGCTATCGTTACATATGATGTCCTTTCCTTAGTTTTGGTATACGTCAATTTTAATTTTTCTGAAAATTTTTTGTATAACTCTTCCGTAGGCTATTTTGCGCAATATTTTGAATATTTTTGCTACGTTTGTAGTGTTGTTGATTAGCAGTTTGATGTACTTGTAATAGGTGCGATTTGAAGGTGTACGAATAAGGTTTAAGTCAATCCTATACTAATTTTTTTTTAAATTATCCAATAAATTTTCATAGATTAAAATAGCGTATGCAGAGTTCCATTCTTATCTCTCTCAATTCCTTACCGAATCAGTCAAATTGACAAATTTTCGATTATAGCTTTCACATTTTATTAATAAATTTACATACTTATGAACAGAGCCTAATAATTTGAAAGTGATTATTGATTAGATTACGTAATTGTAGACATTGTGTTATGTTTATATAAAATATAAGAAATATCATAGGGTCACTACAGAGTAGTGTTTATACTCGTATAACCTAATCCTAAATCAATTCTTTGTGGTCATGCGATATTTACCAAGAAGGAGCGCTTTTTTTTTATAAAAGTTAATCTGTATAATTGCTAAATTTAATTGATATGTACTATTATGTAAATCTAATTACACACTATATGTTATACGAATATATTATAATTATTTAAATAGAATTGTTATTTGTGCCAAAGGAATTTTTCTTTGCACCTCTATTGTATTTGAATTTGGACGAGTATATTAAAAACTGATTTAATTAGATATTATATAAATTAAATTAAAGTGTACATAATATACATCATTATGTACATACATGCAAACTAAACACGCACCATCCATATTGAAATACCAAACATTCTTTCTATTTTGTTTATTTGAAGTTTTAAACAATTCAAAGTAAAATTTAAATATTGCAAACGAAATCTATACGCACATGCCCATTGTACTTAATACGAGGGCGAATTGATAGGTGAAAACAAAGAATTAATTTTCCAGCCAATTGACTGTTCAACAATAATTCTTAATGTATTGATTGATATGACGGTTTTGGATTGTCACGTTATGTCGGCTATGAATTTTAATTTCATTTGCCAAATTATCAATAGCTGTCAAAATTTTGCCGTATATACTTGAACTTTTAAACAATGCCCAATGTGAAAAATAATATCGATTTTGGTGCGCATTTATTAGATTTAGTTATTAACCTTTATTATAAATTCGCCCTCATTTATGATACACTGAACGTAATTTATACGTTGACAGCGATTTGTAGCTCTAGTACAAATAAGACGTTGGTTTCAAATTTTAAATTTAATAACAAAATAAAATAATATAATTTTTATATTTGAATTATTTTTGCCATAAAACAAAAAAAAAACTATTGTTGAAAATTTTCTGCCGTATGACGAGGCGAATAACGCAAGAATGCCCATTAAAACAAATGTATAATAAAATTTAAATTGTATTTACACATTTACAGTATCTATTATATAATTCAATTAATAAATAAATGCTAATGCTTAAAATGTATAATTTTATGTAATGTTTTATGAATGAAAACAGAAATCAATGGGTTTTGGTCTCTACAAAGAATTTAACTTACGCAAATAAATGTTTTCCTTTTTTAAAAAAAAAATGTGTTACGCTTTTAAACTGGTTCAAATTTGCGTGTTTATTTTATATTGAACTTTAAATTTAATATTTTAATTATGTAGGACCTGTAGAATGTATAATGCCAAATTTGTAAAGTTGTATAAAAATTTCAAGTTCGTAGCAGCTATAACTTTCAGAATTAGAAGCAACATTTCTTTCCATATTTATTCAAATTTGATTTTTTTTATTCAAATTATGAATCATTTTTGCTGTAGTGATATCAATTCGGCTGCCATTATATTTAACTTATGCTCGTACGATTACAACGGAATTTAGTAAACTGTTTAATAATTCCATACGATAGTGTAGATGGTCCCTAATTAATTCTTTTTAACATTTGTTTTAGTTTCAGAAAAGGCAAATTATTCGGCTCCGCAAATCTCCTACTTACGATTCTAAAAAATTCTAACAGACTTGACAAAATCAAACATAAGTCTGTATTATATTCAGCAAATTAGTCCCTTGTTGTCATATGCTTTTGTCTCATCAAATATATAATGTTAGAATTCCTCGAACGAGCGGCGGTAATTGAAAGAATCGACAAAATATTAGTTAGGCACCAAAATTCATCGAAAAACTCGAATTTAGTAATCCGATACTCAGACTGTATAGTAGAATCCAAGTTAGATTAGACCCAATGAATATCTACCACCTAACTATGAACGATCGTCTGTATAATAATAACGGTTTATCAACCCTCTATAACAACACTGATTAAAACCACGAATGCACCTATGAAGAACTATAGCGTATATATTAATTATTTTGATTTACTCATATACATTATAATATATATAACCTCAATAAATAGAAATGATAAATGGCAAATGACATGGTTTTGATTAGAGACAACGAGGACTCTAATCATGACTATGCGCCGATCAGATATGCGCCGATACTATAAGGACCAAAATGAACCTTTTTGTCTAACTATAATATGCTTCTAACCCACATATATCCACTTGTAACTTAACCCTATTCCGAATCCATAATTTTCTTATTTACTTCTTTTATTTAACCAACTTTAATTCAAATAACTTTTTAATTGACAGTTGATTGATTATATTATTAGAATTTAAATATAAATTTGAATTTGAGAAATATTATACAATACATCATTTTATCATTTCATCATCTTTTTAGACCCATCGAAAGATCCGAGCAAATAAAAATAAATGAACAGATCCTTAAGGTGAAATTATGACATTATTAATTGTCAAAATAATCAGGATGTCGTTCATTTAACAAAAAATTATTGTCAACATATGGTCTATAATCAGTAATTTTTAGTTGTGAATTACAAGAAAGAAGTGAAAAATCATGCTAAAAAAAAAGATCAATTCATAATAATTAATTTTGAGAGTAATCGCGTTGTGTGCGAAAGTAAAAAAAATATTTTTACTTAAAATATGCATAATAGTTCTGTTTAATCAATTAATTTATTTAATTTTTTAAAACATATTTGACTATTTTAATTTTCTAGTCGACATAGATAAAGGCTATTATGTAAAAAAAAAAACATTTCATAATTAATTAATTGAATAAATGACATCAATTTTAGTTAATTAATTTTCAAAAATACTCTGCGGGTTAAATTTATTTTAACTCTTTTTTATTCTATAATTGAAAATGTGAATTATCTTAACTACATTTATGTAGCACATGGTATTTTATAATTTAAATTCAAAATTGAAATATTTAATTCTGGCTTATATAGTGACAATTTGATATAGGGTTCTATCTTTCACACACCAGAAATCATGATACATTTGTTCTCATTTAAATCAACCACATAGTTTATTTTTTTTGCTATTGTGAATGATTCCTCTAAAAGTTGTTTGTTTCTTTGATGATTTTGTGTGAGTATAGTTTTTTCAGGGATTAAATGTCGAGATGATGATGATATTTTTTCAGATAGAGAAATACACACCATTACATGAAAAACAAGGACAAGTTATCTTGTATTAAAATTTCAAGTATGGACCTTCGAGCCTGAAACTTTAGTAATATGATTTTCTCAATTACTCTATTAGAGATTTTGAAATAATTTGAAATATTTTGCAATTAATTATTATTTAGTACCTATTCATTTTGATTCGAAAATACTTGTATAGATTCAAGTATAGTAAATTGAAAACTTTAAATTTTCGATGGTCATCACTATTGAAAAAATAGTATAAATTTTAATAAGTTAAATAATATTTTGCCTTGCACTTACATGAATGACCGTACAAAGAATGTAATATAAATACATGATATTAGTTGCTATAGCCTATGCATACTGTTCAATGTAAAAATCAAAAGTGATTGGGAAGAAGATTCTCAATTGATGTTCAATAACTAACAATACAATAATAAATACAGAAAACAAGAAGAATCTTAAGTGAATGGTTCAGGTACTACTTCACATAATGTTTACTGATCTTTTGATGACAACAAAAAAGAATGGAATATGCACTCTTATTGACTGAAGTGCATCTAATGCATTTTATATGGTGTGTGTGGTATCACTTTTTCTATATGTGGCGCTTTTATATACAAACTATATATGGTTCTTAGATGTTTCTTATTATATATTTTATATATTTATTTTTATTTTATTTATTTATATTATTTTGTATATAATAAGTGGATCATCGTCATAACATCATAGATTTTTTTTTCAGACCTTGATCGATAAGAAAATATGGGTGCGAATGAATGTCTCTTTTTTTTTTGTCTATACCAGTCTAACAAGGCAAAAAGAAATTTATAACAGAAGCATTATTATAATACCTAAAGGCTATATATACAAATAATCGATTATAATTATAGATAATTTACCTATAAACTCATTTGTTAAATTCATAGAGTAAAATTAGGTTAAAGAAATTACCTTTAATTTTATTTCACGGTTAACATAAAAATGATTGAAATTGCCTCTGACCGACTGATTTCGTATATACATCATCATCATCATCATCATAGTCATTGTTGATAATTTCACCTACAAGTGGTACTATACTCCTTAATGATGGTTTTTATTATGTTGTTTCTGGACGACCGAGTCTTCTATTATTCTGGGGATTGCAGTCTAGTATGCACTATGCAATATCAGAGACTTAGTATATATTTATATAATATAATTGAGAATCGAGTTCATTGCCTCTGGATTTGCTTGTGTACACAAATTCTCGTTTGATATATTTAAACATAAAATTTTAAGTGTTTAACAGCTATTGACGAAAACTTGAATTTTATGTTATTGGTGGTCATCTTCCAAGTTTCGCAGCCATAAAATAGCACCAGTAGTGAGAAAGTTTTAAAGATGCGCAACTTTAGATTTTTTGAAATTTGTGACAACGACAGTCAGACTCTATTCAGCATACCAAATATTTGCCGAACCTTCTGTAATAAATAATGCAAAAGCTTACATCCACTATTAATTGTCTACAAATTTTCCAAACTCCTCCTCTTCTTCTTCTTCTTCTTCTTCCTTGCGTTTTTCCTTATTCACGGTCGGCCCTCCTACTTCACTATATATTTCTCCACAAGTTTCTGTCTTGTGTATCGTCACTTTCTGCATTCAATCTGTTCAAGCCATATTAAACAACTGATAACCAAGTAGCTTGTGGGCGACCGCGTTTCCTTACATCTTTTCCAATATTCAAAGCCATTTTAACGCAATAAGTTTCTGGTCTACGCATTACGTGACCGTACCATCTTAATCTACTTTCAGTAATTATGTTGGTGATGGGAGTAACTTTTAAACTGCCTCGAATATAATTGCTTTGAATTCGGTCCTTCAATGTTACACCGGATGATCATCTTAACATTCTCATCTCGGTTGTGTGTAGTTACTGCACATGATCTCTTTTTACAGTCCAACATTCAGAACCGTAAGTCATTGCCGGTCGAACAACAGTTTCATATACCTTCGCTTTTATCTTTGGTGGCATTTTTCGATCACATAAAACTCCAGACACTGATCTGCACTTGATCCAACCGCACTTTATTCGATGTTGAATATCATCATCGATTTTATCGCTTGTTGTGATAAGTGATCCCAAATATTTGAACTTTTCAGTAACGGGAATTGGATGACCGTTCAATATGATCGTG
>JANSTX010012334.1:0-18217 GCA_027564355.1 Penthetria funebris
TTGATTGCATCATATGCGGTTATTCATAATTGCGAGTACCAACTATTGTCAAATGAAATGAAAAATAAACGTACCTCGTCCAATCTCTCTGACTAAGCGATTAGTGAATGATTAATACTAGAACATGTAGTAGTCATCATCATTTTCGAACAACAACCAGTGTTAATGATCTCTGACCAGCACCTTCACATTATTCTATTCCCCACGATTGGTACTAGCTTCCTTAAGGAAGGTTCTTAGCCAAATTTTTTTTTTTTTTTTTGAATACCTGGTCTTTTAACACCCTACGAGTTCCAAGTGCAATATCACCGATCGGTTCCCTCAGTGTATGGTCGATCCAATCGCCAGATCTGCCAGTCTCCACAAATTGTTGTTTATAATTGAGAACTTGAATATGTGACAAATAACATTCTTTTAAGTTTCGCAGACATACAATAATACCGATAAACAATTTGATTTAAAACTGCGCAAATTTATTTGATTTTTTGAAATTTGTGATGACCACCACTCTATTCGGGCATACCAAACATTTGCCGAGCCTTTTGTATCCGGAACTTTTCATCTGTTTCAGCATCACCATAGATTGTCACAAAACGGCCCAAATATTAGAAATTCTCAACTGCATCTACTTCTTCACCGCTGACTGCAAGCAAATATCTCGACGTACCAATCTTCATCAGCTTCGTCTTTATAACATTGCTCTTTAGATGGACTTGTGAGCGGTATTTGACAAGACGTTCCAATTTCACTATTCAGTTTGCGATAGCAAACAAATGTTGTTAGCGAAGTCAAGATCTTCAACGACCGGTTAGATCGCATCTCATTTAACACTTCTCATGAATCTTGTTATGATTAATCGATCTGATATCGACTTCCAGTCGACAATACTACGGCCTCCAATAATTGGCAACCAATTATACGTTTCTCTTGTTATTATTTAACAAAAGTATCAAAATAATTTTCTTTTTACTGACAAATTATTTTTTATTTTATAAATTCGTTCTCATAATTACAAATAATTAAAGTTCTTGTTACAAGTCAGTCTCAAATATATATTTATTTTTATATTTTTTATCATTCTTTAATTGTAAATTTATGTGCCGAAAATCTGTAGACGAAAAATTATTTAATTTTATTATGTACGGATCAGTGCATACAGTAAAAAAAAAAAAAAACATTAAATTTTTAATTTTTACTGTCACATTTTGTCGCGGTAAAGTAAAAATTTCGAAACAGAGATATTATCCAAATAATATCCATTTACATAAGTTTTATAAATTATACTAATATAGCCTACGTGAAATCATTCTATCATTCTATTTATCTAATCATCTCTTAGCCACATGTACACAACATGGGAATGTATAGGACGGGCACTACGATGTTATTTTGTCATTTCTAATATGCATAATAACATAGAATGTGAACTCAAAAAATAATAATTAAAATTTTACATTTAAATATTTCAACAGAGTTGTGCATAAGTTCCCAACTACCTCAAATTTATAACTCTATAAGTCTATACGTTACCCAGAATTAAATCTATACTTATATTAACACAATATACTGCATTACATTTACTATTTATATAATAATTAATTGGCTGATTTTGTTTGTCTCTTCTTTACACTTGAAAACAAAATGCCCATTTATTTATGATGAACACAAAACATATATTTTCTTACAGGATTCACAAACAATCGCTTACAAGCATTTTGTAAATACAATTTAGAACATAATATTCATTATGAAAATGTTTTACATATTTTGGAAGCTTCGGATAAAATGAATGTACCTGATATTAAAACGTATGCATTACGAATGATTGTACAAGATTTTTCACAGGTAAGTGTTACAAAATGTTATAGAAAATATCAGATTTGTAAATATTTATGCTCAAATGGAACATTTTTTTTTTACAAAAACAATAAAAAAAAAAACAAAAAAACAAAAACAAAAGATTGGTCGTTTACCAAAATTAAGAACACTCAGCCGAGAACTATTATTGGATATTATAACAACTCTGTCAGATGTTATTGGTGATATTCGTATAGGACAAGAATTATCAGCAATTAGTATAAGTGATATATGAAAATTAGCATTTCTTAAACCAGTACTTTGTATCCTTTTAGCTTGGATACGAAATACAGATTATAATTATAATTAATAATATTCACATAATATAATAGAAATAAGCGTATGTGTATCTATTTTTTATGACAAATTTTATTTTTGTGATATTATGTTAAGATATAGGATGTTAAATTATTTATTTAATTGTATAGTGAAAATATGATAACAAAAAAAAAAAACAAAAAAAGAAAAAAGAAAGTAATTAACGAATCTTTAATGAAAATTAATGCATAGAAAATAAAAATGTTGACGTAAAAATGAGAGGAAGTCTTCACATTTTAAATATACTTAAAGAAAAAGTACAAAAGAATTGTTTAAAGACTCAAATATTTAATTTACTTTATTATACAATGTTTCATGATATGTTGTTAGCCATTGACCAAACTTATATATGTTTTAATCAGTGTATATATTAAGAAATAAAACAAGTACTCATAAAAAATACAATTTAGTTATTTTGGAAAAATAACACAGGTATTTATAAGTTCATACTGAACAGAATACGCATTCATTAAAAAATTATATAATGTGCATTTTGATTTATTCGTGTTACAAATATCCATGTTAAGTCTATACAAAACCATGTTGTTGTATATAGGAAATAAATCAGTTTTATTCCTGTTCATATTTGGCATTTTAAAACATCTGTCTGATTGGTCAATATTGTTTAGCTTATTATTAAAGTTAAACATATAAATAAGTTTCTATTTATGAAGATAATTTATATATTTATTGTTATTTGCTGATTCCATACAGGTGCATCCACCTATGAAAACACCAAATATAATATTGTAATACAATATATTTTCTAAAATAATTTAATTGAATCATTAGACGCATATTTAATACATTTTTAAATACCATAACAGATATTCTGGTGAAATTTCAGTTATGCCAGAATATTATGCATTACACATTTTGTACACCTGCATATTCTACAACCTACGTTTGTTTTTTTTTTTTTTTTGTAATTTCAGATAAAAACGGCAAAACAACATTGAAACAACAAAGTGATTTAAGTTACATGTAACAAAATGATTATAATAACGCTTTTCACATATTTAAGTCGCAATATTCAATATAATCACACGAGCCGGAGGTTATGTGAAATGACATCGAAATGATGGATTGCAAAGATAAGTCAAAATTGGAAAGGAAACTTGGTGATCGGATAACGAGAGGAGGTTCAGAACAATGTCAGTGACGATTTAGAAATGTGTAAAATAGCAAAATGGGCAACATGAAAGTCGGTAGCCATTGCCAAATCTAGTGCCGCAAATCAACTATATGAAGTGACGATTTAGAAATATATAAAATAGCAAAACGGGCAGCAATCAAGGGGGGGGGGGATGCGGTAGTCATTGCCTAATCTAGTGCCACAAATTAGCTATTTTCGAACATCTTGATTCTGACGATCAAAATGAGATATACAAATGTGTACGTTTTGGGCACAATACTCTATGTGATCTAATAAATATGTTAGAAAACCAGTTCGGATACGTCAAAGGCAGATGCAACAACTGATGCTATACAAACACTTCGTATAAATGATTGAAAAATACACAGGTAGACATACCTCCTTTACGATTTTTATAACTATATTATGCAATATCTGTCTGGTAAAATACAGGATTTTCTTCCATGGACTATGTTAATAGCAGATGGCATAGTTTTATTAAGTGAGAACCAAATTGAACTGGAAACTAAAATAAATCTGTGAAATTCGGTATTGGAGGCCAACGGAAGTTACGCATATCAGCCACATTAAAACAGAGTACATGTATTTCTTGCACATTTAATGGTAATCAATTGACTCCTCAACAAAGCACGATCATATATCTATTGAACGATCATCCACTTCGAGTTCCTGAAAAAATTTTATATTTGGGATCACTTAGCACAAGAAGCGGTAAATTCAATGATGATATTCAATATCGAATAAAGTGCGATTGTATCAAGTGGAATTTTATGTGATCGAAAAATGTCACCAAAGATAAAGGAGAAATGTGTCTGAAACTGTTGTTCGTTCAGCAATGAATTACAATTCTGAATGTTAAGATCATATGCAAAAACTACACATACAACCGAGATAAAGAATGTTGAAATGATCATCCGGAGTAACATTAAAGGAAAAAATTAAGAACAAATTAAAATTGAATATTGGAAATGATGGGAAAAAAACGCGTTCGTCCACAAGCAATATTTGGTCATCGCTTTAGTGACGATACACAAAACAAAAAAAAAACTAATGAAAATCTCTAATTCTACTATAGCATAATCGTTGTTTTGATCGATTTTTTTTTTGTGATAATCACAACGAGTGTTTTATCTTTTATGGAATGTTATGTACGTAACTCTTATGTAAAAAATCGAATTCCAATTGTCTTATTATAAGAGAACCTGCTTCATTATTTTTGTCATTAAATGAATGACAACCAAAGAATTAAAAATGTACATTATTATTTCAATATATTATTATTAGATCTTTCAAAACAATAAAAACATTAACAAAATAAATAAATAAATTAAATAAAAAAAAAATTAAAATTAAAATAATTATCAAATTTATAAAGAAATATTTTAACTATTATATGAAAGTAAAAATGTTGCACAAATATTATTTTAATGCACAAAATATTTTATAATTATAAAAAATTTATGCATGACAAATTATGTTCAGCATATGCCAAAATGTTAGTTATGTATTATGTTCTCTAGTATAAATGAGAACCTGCATTTAATAATATAAATATTGATGTTTTAGACCGATATTTTATGAAAACAATTTTTTTTTTTATTATTATTCAATCTATCTGATCGATGATTCGCAATTAGTTTAGAAATATGAGCGATCATTTCTATGCATATCTTTAATAGCAGGATCGAGATCGTTCTTAACGACTGATCTCAAGATATATGATTAAAAAATCAATATCGCTCATATTTGAGGTACGATGGACCAACTACATTATATTTCATTTATTACAATTATATAATTTTTAGAATTGTTAATAAGAGACCATAGTGCGGTTATATAGCAAATGTACGAACATTTGAATAATAGCAATCATTGTAAGTGGTGAGCAAACTTATATATGCAAAGTTTTTTTTTTGAATAAATTTTGTCTACAATGGGATTCGATCGGACTTAGGTGTACCGTCGTGCTAGTCTAGCACTTTGCTACTATACTGTTAACCATGACTGTTAAGATATATCTAATATAGAAAATGTACTCGTACAGTTATTGTAAAGATGAAATTTATTATCATCATTTTGGCATTTGTTTCACAAGAAAGCATAGGGCATCAAGAAAATTATTGGTGATTGATTCTTTATTTTAGCCCTTGAAAGTAAAATAAAGACCTAGATAATATGACATAATATTCACTTTTATTATAAACGATGGGTTGCTAATATTCCGTTATTTTGACCTGAAAGATGGTTTCCATAAGTCCAGTATTTCTCTCTAATATATAAGCCTTCAAATTAGTTGTTTTGAGCAATAGAGAAATACATGCTATTTTGAATAGCATATCTTCTAGTCATTGGTACACATTCAAACATTTTTGTGCAACCTACCTTTAAAAATAATTATAATAAAATTTCAATTATTTAGTGGTTGTCCTTTTAATTTTGAAGAATATTTAAATAACGACAGTAAATGGATGAAGAGCTATACCATCAAGAATATTGTTCAATATCATCATTGTATATTACCTATATAGTAATAGAGATACTATAGAAGAGTATATAGCAAATATTATATACAATTTAAATAATCACTCGAAACTTATGATATTTTCGGTATCATATGTGACATCTACTGTTCTGATTGTTCTTTCGTCTTTATTACATTAGTTTTAAAATGTTCAGCGGTTATGAATTGAAATCACGTATTTTGTTACTATGCTACCGTGGCAGATTTTACAAATCTTCAATATTAAGAAACTATAAGCATTGATTTAAACAAAATTTGCATACATGCACTTAAAATGCATAACGTTTTTTGAAACAGTTCTAAACAAAATGATACTGCGATATTATTGCGGATCAGATTGGTTTTCTTTCTTAGATATTGATATTGTTACACTTGTTCTCTGCTTTATTAAACAGTTTAACAATTCTATATCATCTTTCAGACATTTAAATATAATTAATTGCTGGTGATTTTCTATTCTATTTTTGCTTATTCTTATAAAAAATTGATTAAATACACAATTATCATTTTCCTAATTATTTTGCCATGAATGAGATGATCTATTCTTTAGAAAAGATATTGATAAACTGTGTATATTTTCAATTTACGACTTTATGAGACAACATATATTTTCCTGTCTTAACTAAATTTAGTTCCAGATGGTTATCCTAATTTGTTAAATTAAGTGTAACGTATTTCAGATGAAAATACTTTCATTCTTTCAGTAATCTATGCTTTATTATTCTGTTTGCCACATGTAAGTTAAATTTTCTTATTCCAAAAACAGCTTCATATGGGGGTCATGTTTACATTCTCTTTAAACTTACATGGATAACCGTATGAATTAATTGTACCATGAACTGATGTTGTAATCATCTTGATTAAATCTTTGAAATTTCGAATTATTTCCATGTGATCACGATGAGATCTTTGACTGCCGACAAAAATATCTATTAAATAGCCAAATTTAATGGCAAAGGAACAACAATTAAATTTTTAAATGTACATATGGAAATAATGTGGGTAAAAGAAGTAGAAAATAAGCGACAGAAGAATTATAGATTTAGTAATGCTAATTTTAAAATATGCACATATTTTAATGCACATTTTTGTACTTACTATCAAGTAGGTGAAATATCATCCTAATATGATTAAGAGCATCAATGTAATCGAATATGATTTCTGCAAATTATTTCTAGATCATATGCTTGCCAAAGTGCAAATTGGATGCTCTTCAATCTTCATTTCAATAAGTCTGAATGAAGTTAATTATTTTTGATAGCATCAACATAGCTATTTAGTTCCATTTCAAAAGTAAATCTACTCTGTAATTTGTTCTTTTGCATATTAATTATTCAGATGCAAAGGAATGGTATTTACACAGTACACAAATTAGTGAATCTCTTAAAAACACTTTACACACACGCTAGGCTATTACGTACGAGTTAAATTTTAATACAAAAAAACTGAACAATTTTTAACCATATAAAGTTACAGTATTTCATATAAACTTTTTACAACAATTAAAATACATTACTTAAATATTAACACATTATTTTTGTATAATTACGCTAAATATCAAAAGCATAAAATTTTTCTTCATCTGTTTTGAAAATATAAAACTGCTAAACTGTCAAAATCAGCTATATTTAGTACATTGCGTCATGCGCAAATGATTCCCAACAAACATTCTTGAAAATTGAACGCAGTACACAAAATTCAGTGGACTGCACATATAAAAAAGATAAAATATTCAAAATTTAGCGAATTGAGGACAGCTGATTATTTGGCGACTGGAGTACGTCTGTTATACGACGAATAGAGTATAATTTCGCCATAAATATTATGATATAGGCGGTAAAATTTTTAAATTTGAATTTTTTTTTTTTTTTTAGGTTATGTACTTTGTGATTTTTTTTTTGCATAGCGTACTCTGTATTATGTGAATTTTGAATTAATTCTAGTACTATTATCTGACAGATATGATAATGTAATTGGGATGTCAGTCAATTTAAATGTAATTTCTGGGTTGAAATACGTTTGTTTGTGTTCTATTAAATTAATTAAAGTTTAAACTATAACTTGTTGTTGATTTTATTATAAAATATAAATTATTATGTTTTAATTATATTATATAAATCGGTATTTATTGTGATATTACATAATTTATTATATTTTATCTAAATTGTGATTTTTAAATCAATGTTTTTGTGTGTGTATTTTTTTTTTTTTTTGCTGATTCCTTCATACATTATATGGTAAATTTTCTTCAGTTTAAAAAAATTATCTTTTGTTAAGAAACATTATTTTTGTGATATTAAAATTATTTATTACGGTATGTATAGCAACTTTAAAACACATTGTCGAAAAGAAAGATGTCCATAAAACTGTAATGGTAATTTTTATAGCGAAAAAATACTACGCGATGCCTATACTGAAATCTGTCTATGTACTTCCAAAATAGTTTAGAATTGATGTGCGTAGCTAGGAAATCAAAGCGTGAATAGTTAGACAACACATGTCCATCAAAATGTATTAAATAATCAGAAGCAAAACATTAACCATGCCCCCAGTTTGTCTTTTATTGAAATAATATAAGTGATACAGGCCAGAAGACCAACATGAACATAATTATGAATTTGTCTGGAAGATATTTTTGAAAATCTCAATTTATCGTTGGTGTAGTCACAACATTTAATGTTATAATTGATTTTCTTCATCATCTCTAGCATAAGGACGACGACTTAAGCAGCCCGGTCCCTTTGTCTAGTCTTTATAATAGTACGTGTCCACCTAATAGTTATCATAAACATCTATGATATATGATCTCCAATGAATTACTTATACAATATTTTTTTGTGATTGAACTTTCAATTCAATAATTTTGTTCCTTATGTTATTTTTATAGATATATCTTCGACTTTTGACAGATTTTAGATTGGTGCGGGGTATACTTAAACAGATTTAAGGAATTGGATTGTTTGATCAAATAACAATAGATTGTTTTATGAATACAGGTAACAATATAACAGTTTTTCATAAATACGCAACAACTGAACAACTATCTATAGCTGATAAAGATGTATTTTATAACCATTTATAGGATCATATGTTCAAGAATGGTGAATTCTTTGAGAATATGTGATAATGAGACAAGTGCTATATTTTGTCAATTGAATAGTTTCGCTGATTCATTCTGTTAGATACTTACATAGTATACAAAACGTATTATAACGAAAAATAGCACTACCCATTGATTAGTGTTTATACTGAATGATGAATATGATGAGTTGACATATGAGTTTACTACATCAAATGGTATTATATATGTAGACATGGTTGGTTGATTAGCAGTGGCGGATCCGACTAAGACTTCGAAGGATCCCAATTAGCACGTGGGTGCCGTTTTGATACTAAAAACTCGAGGGAACCCTGTTGATTCTTGCAGATATGCACATTAAATCCATCTCGCGCAATCCACCAGATGTCTTGGCCTTATAGTTGCGATTTGCGATAGATTAGGTAGGTACCCAGCAGCCTATATCTCTGCTGAGAAAGTGCTGGGCATTTGCATAGAAGGTGTTCTGTAGTTTCACTTTCATCTACATCGCCGCAACTGCGACAAAAAGAATTGAAAAGGATACCCAATGTTGACGCGTAGTCCCCGACCGGCCAATGTCCCGTTAGCACTGCCACGGACCTGGCCACATCCCGACGTGATAATCGTAGGAGTTCTTTCCTTTTAACTCGGGGCCAAGTAATCCTAGATAATCTGCATATAGGTAGCAATATGTCGACGCAAACACGATGACAACAAATTCCTGATAAATCTCCTGATTAATAGAATCATATTGAATAAAAATTTCTCGATTTATTTTTAATATTTAATTTATTGTTTCTTTTTTTTTTCCTTTTTTTGTTTAGACCAATTATTCTCTTACACAATACTAATATTACTATATCTACACTAGTAAATTAAAATAATCCATTAGATATTTCATAAATCTTAATATATATTATAATTCTTCATCACTACTTTGTGTACAGTCCATTTGCTCTGACCACCAATCATGTACTTCATAAACGACATTACTTTGATTATTTATTGTATAAATTTTATTAATTGATTGTTGTTCATGATGACTATGCAAATGATTATAATGATGATTGATTTCTGTTAAATGGGGTAAATTTGTTTTTGTTGAATTTTGTGTACGTGCTGTTTTTTTCTTATTACTATAACGATCTTTATCATTTCTAGCTTGTGGATCAGATAAAGTTGGTGCTAAATATTTACGGCCACTTGAACTACCAATTGAATCCGAACGATTTAATACATTCTGCGATTTTTTACGTAAACGAATATTTTCATTTTCTTTTATTTCTATCATTTCACTTTCAATTAATCCCTCCTGTTTTTCATCGACTTGATCTTGTTTCAGTAAGGCTTCATTTGTAGCTCGTAGTCCAGCAATTAAAGAGTTTTGTTGCTTCTATAAATGTTGAACAAGAAAATATTATGTTTTAATACATTTTTTTTTTTTTTTCGTGCCTCTAATTAACAATTTGCTTGTGATAGAGTAACGTATAATAGAATTTTTTTAACTTACACTTGCATTTTGTGCTCTAATTTTCTTTAGGCAAGCTTCTAGCCAAGTTCTTATTGTTTGTTTAGCAACTTCTTCCTCAATAATATATTCAAATTCTTCTCTGGCCAATAATTCTTCTAATTGTAATGCTTTTCGTATATCAACTGAACGATACGATAACATACTGTGAATGGATAAAATTTAATGGTTTTATATAGAAAAAAAAAAAAGATTATACACATACTTGATAACATCATGGAATGTAACATCTTCACCATTATGTAATTTATCTAATTCGTAACACATATATTTGAATAACAGTCGATCCTTTTGTGGATCACATTCTAGGCGACCCTTTAATAATCGTAAAATAAATTTTACTCGTCTCACTGGAATAACACCTCTTTGATGAATGTCGACCACATTCCAGGTGTTTTGAAAATTTCGTATATCAGCATACGATAATAGTGCATCTTCTTCATTTGAATAGAATAATGAAAAGTTTTCCATGATAATAGCTATAATATAAATTAAATTATTTACAATTGTATTATCTATCGCATTGTGTTGTTTTAATTGCACATTGTAATGGAAAATCATTAAAGCATTGTTAGTTGTTTGCCACAATCTGAATTTGTCAAATAATATAACAGATTATTTAGTTGGTGATGCAACTGTTGATTACCCCATTTTTTAGCCTCGATCATACGCCATCATACTGACATATATCCTGATCGAGTTACCGAATAATATTGAGCTGCAATAAAGATGGAATTAGTAACTTTTATGAATGTCGGTCACTCCATTCATCACCACTCATATGGAAATCCTATCGATTATATATAAATATTTTATAACATCATCAGTTTTCGATTGATATGCCTACTAAGAGTCTTAAATTCAAATGTTCTGATGACTATTAATGAATTGTTGATCTAATAATTTGTATTAACATTTTATATAGTCGATATGACTTTATTATTGTATAATAGCGATTTTAGAAATTTTATTGTATTTTTTTGCATGTTAATAAAATATACTCACCCACTAACAAATTCAATACAATATATGTTATAATAACATAAAATGTACAAAAATAAATTAAGCTTGCTGTAAAATTTCCGCAATCTGTTTCCCAATAATTTGCCGATATCGTACAATACGGTGGTTGTACCATACAATCATGCATTATTTTATTCCAATCTTCACCGGTAACAATACGAAATAACATTGCAACACCTGTTATAGGTGTACCAAAATTTGCACGTCTTCCAATACCTTCACCATATTTTACTGTACCAAATAATATTGTTCCAGCTAGTGCATAAAAGAATACCAGCAAGAACATACCGAAAATAATGAAAAATGATTTACACACAGAAACACCAACGGTTAACATCAGCATTTTTAATGTTGTATGTTTTCCAGTAATTGTAAAAAATCTTAAGATAACCACCATAAAACCAAGAAAATATGATAAATGACTTTTTAGTGTTGTTTGTAAGAAAATCCAGACAACACCGGCAACAGTCACCAATAAATCGTAACGATTTCTTCTCGATTGCCAATAACCGCGTGGTGTAAATGCAATATTTTTCATAATTACCTAAAATAGTCAACAAAATTATTAATACATAATTATTTTTATAATTCATATTTACATTGGTTTATATAAATGTTACACATATTAAACATATGTGACGAAATATCTCACCTCTATAACAAAGACGAATGTTAATAAAGTACTAACAATAACTAAACGTTCTGTATGATATTCATCTTTAATCCATTGAAATATTAATAGCATGCTATTGATCAGAACAACCATTGCAATACATCTCTTAAATCCTATATATTGAGTTATATCATAAACAAATGCACGAAATTTTCTACCATCCGGTCTTGGTGGTAAATGTAATGGTTGAGCAATTTTCAGTCTTTTTTTTAAATCACACCTAAATAAACGAAATAAATTTTATTAGAACATATATAATGTGCACTATAAGTGAATCCGTGCTCTTCAATTTGAATAATGTTCCACTGTAAGAATTGTCCACATCATAATACGATAAAGACTGTCAAATGCTTGTTTAAAGTCGTTGAATATATAAATAGTGTATACAATTCAAATGGTTGTTCGACTATGGTTCTTAACATGGTATTGTGATCTGTGCACACAAATACTCGGTTCGAGGACTGAACTGAATCTTGTTTATTGATTTCAGTATGGTAATGCTACTCACACATACTCTCAAGTTTCTGTTCGTCGATTACCAACTTCGCCAATAATGTGATATAAAACGGATTGCATTTCACATTCTATTCTTGCCGGTTAATTTTCTCATCCGACATAGATTTCCCCAATGTTATTTGAATTTTTACTATGCCCTATTTACAATATTTTCGATCACAGTTTTATATAGCGTAACTTAACCTTTTTTCACACATTATGTATTAATAATAATTAGGTACAAAAAAAATAATATAGAAATACCATCGTCTTTGATCCACAGTAAGTAATGCTGTTCCTTTATTTTCTGAATAATTTGCAATAACAACACCAACAAATAATGTCAATCCAATCATACAACCCAAGAATATATAAACATGAATATAAATGGCATGAATCTGTTTCAATTGGAAAGCAAAACACATTAATCTAGTTCTAGAATTCGTTTAAAATTTGTATCTATTGACTAAAAAACAAAAAAAAACTTACGGATCCAACAGCTTTAATTAAAACATCACGTACATCTAACCATCCTTTAAATGATAGAACCTCAAAAAGTGCTAACATTGCATCACCAATATTATCAAAATTAAATCGTCGTGGATTTGCCCTAAAAGTACATTAATAATTTCTAAAAATTATATTATCTGGAAATAACAATATCTTTAAATTATTTACCAAACTCGTGGCACCAACATGGACGGATATGATTCATTAGTGCCAAGACGAATTTTCATTTTTGTAACAAATACTCGTCTCATAAATACGCCAACACAATCGGATCGTTTTAATATTGTTGGATCATTACATCTAGCCAATCTATAATACAAGAAAAGATGATATTCAACCACGCCATTCATCTGTTGCTATGTTTTAAAGCGAATCGATTATCTTAGAAGTCCGTGTGACCCCTTCAAGATTATATAACATTTGACTTATAGTATTATAGCGTTAATAAGTCTTTTCGTAAATTTTTGCACAACATTTTCAACAACTTACCTTCCACCATATAATTGTACTCCATAACTTGCGAAAATAAACATTAACAAAATTAGTAGTGTGGATACCTGCATAAAAATGGAGGACATGTTTAAGAGGACACTATTAATAATTTAACTAAAAAAGACAATTTACCAATAAAATTTCCTTGAATCCGCGACATAATTCATAGACTACCTTTCTCATGTGAGGAACTAGGGTAAAAATTCTAAGAGGCCGTACACATCGCAATATCATTAATAATTGTGCGCTGGAATTACTTGGTACCTATATGTTAAACAAAATAAATAATTTAATCAAATTAATGTTTTCGTGTTCTGGCTAAAACCCGGCAAAGATGCAGACATTGGAACGGACCTATATATATACGGTATTATATGTCATTTGCTAAAATGCAGCAGTCAAGCAATGGTCTTGTTGGAGGGTTTCAGGTGGTGGATTGTGTAATGTCTGCGGTTTTCATTAAACACACAGAGTTTCATTGAACACCCAGTTCAAGATGAGCAGGGACAGCCAATCTTCCAACCTCTACATTGCGAAACACGATGTAGACCGCGGATCATATTCATCAGTTTAGACAGTAGTCAATAACTTTCTAAAATTGTCGACGTCATACCGCAACCAATAGTATTGAATGCCAGCATGAAGTCGACGAATAAAATATACAATTACACCAATAAATAGCTAATTACTAGCAGGTTACTTGCCTTTTAAGCAAAAATGCATTGACTGCACTATAAACTGCTCGTTCAGTGCATGAGTCTATATAAGTAAGCATTCATGACATATTCTGTTTTTAGTCAGTTTTTCCGTTGATAAAGCTTGAAAGACGCGCAAGGGCTCATACACATTTCCTCCTCAGTCGCTAAAATTCACCCGTTTTGAGATATTTAACGTATACCATAAAGTACATGATTATAATTTTCTGATAGAAATTCACTAATGTTGGTAAATGTATCAGCTCCTATTAGGTACTAATAACATATGAAAGCCAATTTTTTATAAATCTGGTATCAGGAGAACATAAGTGTCAGTAGGAGCGTATGACGCACAAAAGTAAAAATATCGCATGATAAGTTTTTTCTTGATAGCACGAACAAAACTAGCATAAAATGTTCATCCTTGATTTACACGACAATATATTCGTGCACATTTATTGAGAGTATATTGTGGTGTACATCAAGGATAAATTAAGGCTTGTTTTGTTAGTGCTATAAAAAATTAAAAAGCAAGGGGAAATAGCATTTGTAAATTGTATCGAAAATATAAATATATTTCTATATATGATGGTGATAGGATCAACTATTCTGATGGTTTAAATTCCTGATCAAGTGCTTACTATACCTCTACAATGTGGTCGTAGGGAGCAGACTTTTAGGTTATCACCATCAAATTAAATTTAGCTAAATTAGTAAGTGCTAAGGCGCTGTTGAGCAATTTGGAACTAACATCAATTCAACATGTGACACAGGAATTTAAGATATATAATCAGGTCACGATGTAGATGGTTTATCGAAAATGAATAAATGGCAATCAATATTTGAGCAATTTCTGTCGATTTAGGTCTAATCCAGAATGGTTAGGTCTCTTTACGTACTTTCACAGGTGTGACTTTTAAATTATGAAGATTAGCAGTTAAAATATGTCATTTATGTTCAATAGGGATATTCCAATTTTAAGACAATTTACCGCACTGTAATATTTTTCATTTAAAATATTCGAGGTGCATATATTTGTACTTCAGTGTAACGCATAGCATTGGTTTGTAGATTGATGTCTCAAATGTAGATTTTTCTTCTTATTTAGCCTTGCTTTTGAGTTAAATATTTTTTTTAACATTATACATAATAATAACACATATTCAGTTAATATTTAACTACAACTTACATGAGTTGGCATCCAACATAAAAATGTTGTTGAAACAATATAAATAAAAACGTCTAATGCTGAGGCCACATCTTTAATATAGGCCTTTGGTGTAAAAAATAGACCATCAGCTAAAATTTTTAATGCCAATTCTAAGCTCATAAATATAACAAATGCGTATTCAGCAATTTGTAAAATAAGATGTTCCATAACACGAAAATGTGGTGTTTCGAACATCATTGAAATACATGATAGAGTTGTCACAAATATCATAACCCAATCTAAATATGTAACTAATCCTAAAAAGTTACTGCAAAAATTAAAAATTGTGTTAAAAAAAAAAAAATGATTAGTAAAATATTTATTATCATCTAGTTATTTTTATTTACTGTAAACTTTTATATTGTACTTTTCGTTCTTTTCCAGTTACTGGATCTTTAAGTCGAGCATCATATCGACCGTGAACAATTTTCTGACAAATTTTACGAAAACTACTCTCACGCGGCACCATAAATAGGGGTGTATCGAAAAATGGATGATTTTCACGTAAATCTTCTTCACGTTGATTTCTTCGCATTTCAGCCTGTTGTCGTTTAGCTTGTAATAATTTTATATCTAAATCATGTGGTCGGGCTCTTGAAGATGTAACACGTGATGCAGCTCCAATATCACCATTCTCCATTAAATGTTCATATGTTTGTTTCAATTTTATTGAACCACTTCGAACACTTCGACGAATTGAACGTGAACCAAATCTATATAAAATTGGATTATATTAAAATAATATTATGAATGGAATATATATGAGTTATTGTAAAGTTGAGTTATAAAAATAAATGTATCCATCTAAGCCATATAAGAACATTATTAATTTATGGTGTACATCACTAGAAATAAATATTTGTTAAAGTTAAGAGGTATTCGAATACTGGAATGGGAAAGTTATGGTCTCGAGTGTGTCTCGAGTATACATTTCTTTTATTTAGTCCTTTACAAATTTCTACATCTTCATTCAATAATATGGATGTAAGGTCTAAAAAGTAAGGGAAATGTAAATGGTTACAGATCCAATTTATCGGCTATAACAATGGCAAACCAGATAATGAACATAAAGTTTATCATGAAGTTACATATGTTGGCTTAAGGGTGTTAGTATAATGCAAATAATACGATTGATGCCTATATTTCTGTAGTTTACTTTATTTGACTATATTTTATAATAAATTTATTAATATTTGAATATTTATTTTTTTTATAAATTAAAATGCATTACATGCAATTAAACAGCATATTAAATAAAAAATACTAATAAATATATAAGAAATCAAAGATGCATTTAATTAATATCTTCTATACAATAAAACATATTGGACTTCAATTAAATTATTACAATTAAGCAAATGAAGCAAAATAATATAATAAAAAAGCTTAAATTATTATAATAAATTAAAAAAAAAAAACATAAAAAGTGCCTTCCTGATGACTTTATTTTTAATATATTAATTTACTGAAATAAATTGAAGATCATATAAATTACCTCACTGATGATCATAAATTACCTTACTGTATTCGAAACCACAAAATTTCGTATTACATCACACAGTGCGGTTTGTTGTATGTGCTAATATTATAATATAAATAATAATCATGAGTATTCAAGTTTCACCCTTAATGGACTGCCAAAAACTTATTGGGAACATCATATTAAACATATTAAAGTACAATTATGATAGAAAAACTGATCAAATCAGTTCTTCATAATTCATATAACTATATATCCCGGTCAATAAGTCAAAACATTTTTGGGATAATTTTATAGATCTTTTATGCTGTATAGATTGTTTAGATTCTGACAAGTGCCGCAGTTTTCAACATATCAGAATAATTATATATTTTTTTGTAAATTAATATCATTTGCATAATATCAACTTAAATTACATACTAGAAAACTTAGGAACCAGCATGACACACGAAACTTTTCACTAATTGTCACCTATTCATGTCCCATACGTAATAATAATTCAGTGAAATATTTGTTCATCAAGCAAGCATACACAAATGTTCACAATTGTAATAAACAGCGTTAGTATCTGAAAGACATCGTATAATCGTAAAATTGTATAAGTGTTTTGGGATTCATCAAATTTGGACAGATTTCTAAAACAAATTCAGTAAGAACATGGATTTGTATAGTGGAAACATGTAAGGAAATAGAAATATTAATAATATCTCATTTTATAATTGATATACGATTGTATCAATCAATTCATTTATGGCAAGTCACACACATAATGAGCGAAATGATAATTTCGTAATTAACCAATTTTACAAAGAATATAACCAATTAAAACATTAAATAAAACAAAATCCCCAGTCATTTACGATATTTTGAAAGAATGTCGGAAATATGGTGGTGAATAATATGGAATTATATTGTATTTCATCCAGCAGTCTGGATGAAATTTAAGCCCTTTTTAGCTACTGTAGAATTCACATATGATAATTGGCCAAATTTAATGAATTACCTACTATATAGTCGTAGGTAATCCATTAAATTTGTAAGTAAAGAAATAAATCTGATACACAGAACGACAGTTCTATTCAAAAACTCTTCTTCTTCTTCTACTTTCGTTAGGTCATGGACCTGTGTTTTTCTAGGACTTTTTATTTTCTGTTAATTTTGAGATGCGGATGTCCAACTT
>JANSTX010012345.1:0-18215 GCA_027564355.1 Penthetria funebris
ATCCGCAACCTGTGGACGCGTCCAGTTGCAATCAACTTTGCAAATGGTCTGCTGTCAGTGCAGACCATTTTCTGGAGTTAACAATTATGTTTCTGCAAATAAAAACGACAAATAAACATGTCACATATTCCACAGGAATAATAAAATATTTAGAATATAATATAGTAAGAAGTCGGTAACACAGCTATGCCAGCCACTTAATTGACGGTTCTTCTATTACCTTGAGTATTCATCACTTTCCAATATGCAATTTGAGTTGAATGATATACAGCTTGCATTTAGCATTCCGGACCTTTGTCGCGCATTTCGTATGCGTGATCCACCGACATCTGTTGCTGCATCATTATTTCTATTGACAAATAACATCACAAGCTATCTAACTCGTTTATATGTGTGTATCATCAACCTTAAAAATCGACATACGGACTATACCATAATAGTTGTTCCAGTTTCAGCCGTATGTCCGTTTCTGATGGTTGACAAAGTCAATATCATCACATTCGATTGATTAGTCTCCATCACACACTATGTGGTAGGAAAAATAGTATAGCGAATGTATACTTTGTGTATATAATTGATTAAATATTGGATGAAACGTACGTAACAAAATTATTATGCTTTTTTTATAGGATCCGGTAAACGTTAGTGAACGATATAATTTTCATTTATTTTGTTGCTGTTGTTTTTGTTGTTTATCATCAGATATTATTATATATGGACAAATACCAATATCTGGCTATAGTCCTGGACAAAAAATTTTCATACACGTTAAAATTAATAATAAAAGTAACGAAGAAATGGTTGGCGTTGTACAAATTATTAAAGTAATAAAAATATAACAAAAATGAAAAAAAAAAATTATTTTATTTTTTTTTTATTTAAAATTTTATCTCTCATTTTTTATAGAAAATCGAATATTTTACGTATAAAGACAGTAGAACAAGACATTCAGAAGAAATAAATGTAGCTGAAAAAAATATTGGAATTTGTGATGGTAATAAAACAAAAACATTTGCAGAAACAATTTTAGTTCCGGTTGTACCACCAACTGACATAACATCATGTGATATAATTAAAGTTCGCTACGATTTACGTGTATGTAAATAAATTTCATATTTCATTTCTGGGCCAATTCTCAACTAACATCATATTCCAGATAATAGGAAAAACTACTGTAATGTGTCAACGTGATCCAAAATTAGATATACCAATTACAATTGGAACTTATCCATTAATGGTTCAATCATATAATGTAAATAATTCCCCAAGAAGACTATTACAGTTACCATCAGATGTTCAGCAAAATAGTCGTCAAGCAGGACCATCATCAACAATTAGAATGAACACATCTTCAGATTCAGGTACAGAAATTGTCACACTATTTATCCTTAAATTGATTTTGTTTTATTATATTTTAATAAAAAAAAAAAAATTTTTAGACCTTCCAACCTATGAAGAAGCAGTTGGTAAACAAATTCACATCACTGGTGGTAGTTTATATAAACCACATTATATTGTGTATCGTGATAATTTAATGCCTGGAGAAAATATCAATCAACCGGATTATGCTTGAAATTTACTTATTATTATAAGTCTAATTCTCAAATTTTGCTTTTGTATCCAACAATTTAATATAAGGCCAATTTATTCCAAAACGAAATATGAAATATGTACTTAAATTTCTACATTTTATAAATACGTGAAAAAATAATAAAAGATGTAAATCAATGTTTGTATTTTATCCTTTACATTTTATTGTATATAACATTGAGCGACAATGAACAAGCTTCACTTCGATCTATTACCCACCATTGACAGTATACTAATTAATGACAATTCCTCGATACGTTGCTTTAAGGGGAAATACCCAAATATTTTGGATAATACTAGAGATGCGTAATATTCGGTTATTCCCACCAACTATACGTAATACTCATGAGGCGATGGATACGATAATCGGATGAAGAAAATGGAATTGGATCGGCCATACACTGAGGCGTTCAGTCAATGATATCGTATGATACACATTATACTGGAAACCAAATCGAGGTAGATAAACTAGTCCACATATGGTAGAAAAACAAGTTAAAATATTATGATTATTATGAGTTTAGAATTTATATATTTGTTATCCTCGCAAAAGAAAAAACTTATTTAAATGAATTATTAATTTTCAGGATAAATTAAAATATTGTATATGTCTTTACTGAAAAGCAGTATGATCATCTTAAGTAAAAAATTTTGATAAAACTACTTTTAAAATGAAAAATTATGTTACGACATATGAAAATTATATTTTCATATTTGATAAGTCATTAGAGACAATTTAGGTAAATATTAAATAACATACCAGTTCGTCCGCCATCATCCTTGGCCGATTTATCAATATAAATTACAGGATAACATCTTAAAATATACACAATAATTCTACCAATTAAACCGCCATTATCAAGAACAGAATTAAGTGATATTAAAAATGGACCTGGATGTACATAATAACCAAGTTTAATGTCCCATTTTGTACGTCTTGTTGAATTCGCATGAATTTGAAGATAAGCTGAATCGGGAGCCTTATGTTAAAAAAAAAAAAAATTTATTAAAAACAAAGTCTTTATAAATAAATAATAATTTTTTTAATATTAAAATTATTTACCTCTAACGGTGGAAAACCATGTTCACAACCATTCAATTCAGCACCATAAATCATTAATTTTGTGCCAATTTTAATTTGTTTTAATTTTATTGCATTTGCCAATGGTAAATCAATTTTTGTTTTTATAAAATACCAACCATCACAAAGTTCCAATTCAAATGAATAATTAATTAGCATAATTTTTGAAACAAATAAAATCATACGTTTATTTGCAATATCATCGAATTCAATGATTTTTTGTAGGGCTGATCGTTTCACCCGATCAATTTCACAATCGTATCGAAATTTTAATTGTAAGAGAAAATTTTCCGGTGTTAATAAACGATTGGCAAATTGTTTTGGAAATGTTAATTCCATTGAGGCTAATTTTATTAAAATCCATTTAAATGCATTTTTAAACCAATTTTTTGTTATTAATTTTGGATCAATTGATGGACAACTTAAAAAAGTCATTTTAATTTCATCAAAACCATATTGATAACAATCATTTATTATAATTAACATGTCGTCTTTAATTATTATGCCATTTAACATTTCATTACAATATTCAATTGTATAAAAATCGATAATATTAAATTTAAATTCAAATAAATTTTCATAATTTAAATTTATTAAATTTAATTTTAATTCAAACATTTGTTGTAATTCATTGTGTGTATATTTTTGTAATGGTTGATGATTTGTGAATTGTTTTAAATTTTGTCGATTTGATACTAATTTCATAATATATAAATAACTTGAACATTGCTTAATACCAATATGATTATCATTATATTTTCGATTAATTAATTCATTTTGTTTTTTAATGGCATTTTGTTGAATCAATTTTAATTTATCGGACATTTGATGAAATGGAGCAGTCGGTAATAAACTATCATTTGTGTTAATTAATTGATGTGATGATATATTGTTGTTATTAAAATTATTAAATTTTATTTCTAATTTTATACGTTTTGAATTTTTTTCATTTAATTTATTATCAATAATTTGATTATTGATACCAAATTCATCTTCAATAAATGCATTCATCATTTGTGTCACTTCTTGACTTAATGTATGACTGTCATTAATGTCAAGACTATAATTATTTTTATTGATCGAATTACAAATGTTCGGTGTTACAATTTGTTGTAATGGTGTACTTGTATTGGTTGGATATTTATGATATGGTGAAAATGGATTTCGTTTATTATTTGGTGTTTTAAATGGTGATTCATCAATAATATTAACATTATTTTCGCTATTTATGTTACGTATTGGTGATAGCATGGATATTTCGTTATCATAAAAATTTGTTTTTTGTTTCAAATTCGAAAATGATTTGGTGATGATAGATGATGGTATTGTTGTAGTCTTTGTAATATTCACATCTTCATTATCCATTGATAATTCATTATTATAATTAGTCCTTAATTGATGATTACAATTTTCAATATTTTCTTTTTCTACTAAACTACTACTATTGACTATTATTTCATTTGATTGAAATGTTATTTTATCATCGACATCCATCATATCGACATTATCATTAAATAATTTTCTTGCATTATACTTAATTGGTTTAGTATTTAATTTTATATGTTTAGTGTTAATTTTCGAAAACCCAGTAAAATCATTTTCGAAAGTAGTTTCACAACGTTCATTTTTATCTGAACATTTATTTTCATCATCTTCTTCATTCAAAATATCATTAAATAATTTGTGTGCATTAAAAATTGATTTAGTATTTTTTATTATTAAATTATTGCCACATGCAGTGGAAAATCCATTGACAAGTCCAGTGGAAAATCCATTGGAAAATCCTTGTAATTTAAAGTTTACTGCAGGCTTTTCAATATTATCATTTAAATTATTATTATAATTATTATTATTAATAGCAATTGGTGGCAACTTAGGTAAATCCAAATTAATATCATCTTCAACGTTGTCATCAATATTTTTGAATAAATTATGAGCTTTTGAAATTGATTTTAAATTTGGTAATTTTAATTGCTTTCCCGTAGCTGTTGAAAACCCAATCAAATTTGATACTTTGAAATTATTTTCAAAATCCGGTATTAAAGTATTTATAGATGATAATGTTGCTGTTGATGTTGTTGATGGAGCATAATTAACATCATATGCTTGCTGTTTTGAATATTCTTTTAAATTGGAATCAATACAATTGTTTGGTTCCGTAATTTTATTATTTAAATCTTTATTTCTGTTTTGATCAAAAGGGTCAACCTCATTACAAAATGTTTCTTTATTAAAATCTAATTGTATCATATCAGCATCAATTGTTTCAAATAGTTTTTGTGCATTTTTCATTGATTTAATTGATGATAAATGCAACTTATTACCATTTGCTGTTGTAAAAGTAGGCAAATTTTTATTAAAATTTATTTTGAGTGGAAGAAGAGGTATTTCTTTTAATTCTCGATAGGGTGATGGTGGTGGTGGTGGTGTTGGTGGTTGTGGTGGTGGTTGTGGTGGTGTTATTTCATCTAGTTCATTACATTTTGGTGATACAATAGGTAAATCATGTATTTCAATTTCATGATTGGCCGTGTTAATAAGGCTTGTAATAACGGCATTGTTTGAAGAATGATCAGATGATTTTTCTGATATTTTATTACGCTGCTGCTCTAAGCCATTATCACAAATTGTTTTTTGATTTGTTTTAAAATCTTTCATAAATTTATTATCATTGCAATGGCTAACAGATTTTTCAATTGAATTATACGAATCAATATTTGAATTTGGTGTTTTGGTTGTACATTGAAGATTTGAATCATTGTGGATTACATTTGAGAATTTATTATTCAATTCATTTTCTATGTTCATATCTATAAATGACAAATTTATTATTATTTTCAAAATATTAATAAAGTACTTAAAGGCAATATCTGAATTTAGTTTTACTGGATGGATTTCTTGGCAAATTAAATAATAAAATTATGAAGTAGACACTAAAATGTTGTCAGAAAAAATAAATCAATCTTTTTCAATTTATACACATTTAAACAAAAATTGCTATCGAAAAGGTAAGAGGTAAAGTGAAATGAAGGTGCTAGAAATCGTAAACAATGCTAGTTACTGGTGAGAATAAATAAAATTACCTTCATTTAAATTTCCAAAATTATCCACATATTCATTACTCTTGTTATACGTCGTCGATGGCACACTTGTATTAATATTCAAATATTTTACATTTTGTGATATTTTCATCAAATGATCGGCTACATTCAATGACTTTTCACTTAATTTACAACCATCACTAATTAAATTCATTGTCATAGATTCATTAAATTCGACTTTTTTATCAGTTACACATGTTACTGTAGGTGCAATATATTCTCGATTTAAATGAAAACCTGTAAAAGATTTAATTGAATCATCACTATTTTCATCATTATAAACAAAATGATTAATATCATGAGAAATATCGCATTCATTCACTTGTTGCACATTATTATCAAAACCTTTAAATGAACAACAACTTAAACTTGAACTATTAGAATATTTAGAATCTTTAAAATTATTCTCATTTAACTGTTCGTTGTCTATAATTAACGATATATGTTTGAATATTTCATTTTGATCATATGATTTATCAATACAATCAGTAGATTGAGAAAAATATGAACTTAAATTATTAATATTTTCAATTAAACTTGTATTTAATAAATCAACATTAGTTGATTTTGTTAAAGATTCATTTAATTTATTTGCATTGTAATTAAATTCATAAAAATTGAAATTATCGTCATTTGAATTATCACTTAAATCAATGGTATAACTGTTGGGTGAATCAGGAAATTCTATGAGTGCTGATTGCTTATCAGTATTGTTTGTTGTGATACATTTTTTTTCTTTGCTAATAGAAGTTATCATTGATGGACTGTTACATATTGTTGCTTTTGATGTAGATGGTTTTGGTGAGTATCGGTTGTGTTTTTTCAACATATCGTCATTAACTGATTGTTTTAATGGTGATGATGTTGATTTACGTTTTAAACTATTTTTTTTAATATTGTTAGCATTGTTTGTAGTATTTTTCGTAGTAGTAGCAGTAGTTGTTGCTGTTGTTGTTGTTGTAGTTGTTGCACTAGCAATAGTAGTTGCAGTAACATTGATACAATAATTATTAAATGTCTGTACAGAATTTGATTTATACAAATTATCAACTAATTCAACAGCTTTTATCAATTGTGAATTATATACACACTGTGATGGTAATTCATGGTTTATAAATTGTTCATATGCATTGATTTTCTTTTGATGTTTACTATTTTTAATAACTTCATTAGTTTCATTATTTAAATTTGATCCAACAAATTGACTTAATGACATGAAACCTTGATTTTTTGTAGCTTTTAAATTTGATTTTCTGATGCATGGTTTATTTGCCATTTCAATTAGTTTTGGTATTTCAAATATGTCAATATTATTTTGTTGACTTGTTAACATATCAATTGCATTTGAATTCAAATCATTTTCATATAATAAATTTATATTTAACATTGAATTAATATTCAATCTTTGATTATTTTTTATAAATATATCATTATTGATATCAAATAATTTTTGACTAGAAACTATTTCATTATTATTATTGATATTGTCACTTAAAATTCTATCATACTTTAAATTATCATTAGAACATTTTAATGTTTCCTTCACGAATTTATCATTCACATAATTGTTACTGTTGCATTGTTTATCGTCATTTAAATTATTAGTAGACAAACTATTGATAATTAAAAATTTGTCATTATGAAAAATATTATATTCATCATTTTCAACACTAGTCGGTTGTTTATCTTGAATTTCTTTACATAATTGTAATTCTTTAAAACAATCTAATGATTCAGTGATTTGTCTAACATTAACAAGCATATTTTTTTCCTCTTCAATTTCATTAAAACTATCATTAAATGAATTTATTTTAAAAGTAGAAAATGGCAATTTATTGTCTACAGAATTTTGTGTAGTACATAGTTTTGAATGAATTGTATTTAATGATATAAGTTCTGTGGAAGATATATTTTTATTATTATCAATTTGTTCTAATGGGATTTGTTTTCTAAAATGATTTCCATTAAAATGTGTTATTAAATGATCATCACTACTATGCCAATCATCATGATGGGCTATTTTTGATGAAGAACCACTTAAAATCATATTATTGAAGTCTGAGTTGACAGCGTTGTTATCAAGAAAATTTGTAAGATTTTCGGAAAATAATTCATCATCTGAATTATGATTATCTTTTACAGATATTTTACCATATTCTTTGCCACTGATTTGAATACAGTCTGAATTACTACGAATCTCCTCGTTTTCTTTTGCTTCCTTAATAAAGCAATCATTTCTATTGATAAGATTATGTTCACAAAATAATTTCAGGTCAGGTGTCAATCCATTTAATGTTAAAGATGATGTTGATAATGTTAATAATTTATTAGGTACATCTTTTAATTGCAAATCCACATAATTGCAAGTATGTAGTGGCTGTTCCAAAGCATTTTCATTCGTATTTCGGCTGACCGTATACATTTGCCGCAAACTAGATTGCTGTATGTAAAAGATAAAATAAATGTAGTTACTTAATTTATACATGATAATTAATTACATAAATTATTAATTTTATTTTATAAATAATTACACTATTTAATTGTTTTCTTTTTGTTTTCCTTGATTTATGTCCATTCCGACGTACTTTTTTTGTTACAGGAATTTGAGTTGGTGGAATACATTCATCATCGCAATCCATATTTTAACATTAAGAACAAATTGTATTTATTATGTAATTAAATATTTTGTAATTATTCTAGTATATTTTAGTTAAATTTAAAATTATAAAAATCATAATAAAAACAATAATAAAAACAAAAAATATCATTCATTGTTTTATATAAGAAGTGTCACTGTCAATTGAAGAAACGAAAATAGTACAGTGCATCACAAATGGACAATGTTCAAGGTATTCATAAATTCAACACGCAAAAATTATGAACGACATAACATTATACATGAGTAAATTTAAGGACACGGAAATAAATGAATGCATTATGTTTTTCAGTGTGCCTGTGCAGTTAGAAAAATTGAAAATGTTGTAACAATAAACAGTGAGATTTGCGTAATTCGAAATCTTTTTCAGCTACACCATCGCTATTTCCAATTAAATTCCCAAATATTGAAAAATTTCTGCCTCATCGATTATTTTATATTATCGACTTTAAGACAGAGCATTTAATCGGCGAACAAATCCTTCTTAATTTCATCTTTAAATCATATATGCATATATCTATACTCTTGTAAACTACATACTTCACTAGACACTGCAGTATTAACCGCTTGTCCATCTCTGTTTCTGTAAACAAAAATTATGTCATCGGAAAAAAAAAATCAGTTCGATTGGTTAGACCACACAGCTCATATTATGGGATTTATTGGTCACCGATATAGCGACAAACTACATTTCTGCCTAAAATAAGTGTGAAACAAAAGAAAAGATATAAAATAAGAGTGAAACACAAGACAAGATATTCAGTTCGATTGGTTACACCACACATCTCATACTATTGGATTTATTGGTCACCGATATAGCGACAAACTACTTTTCTGCCTAAAATAAGTGTGAAACACAGAATGAAATTCAGAATTGTGACATGCTTTCGAAGTGTGATTTTAATGTTCAACTTTTTTAAATCAACATTCGTGATCAGCTTAAAATTTTATTGGTATATATTTTTTGGAATAAAGAATTTCTAAGGCTATATACATTATGGTGACTATATTATATTTGCCTACCTTAGAAAGCCAACGATGATATTGATGAATCAGTTAAAGCACTTTAGCGTGAATTCAAATATACAGGAACTAGTCACTTCTCAAAAGATTATGGATTTCAAAAATAATTTTAGAAACCACATCTAACCAGCGTTGTAGTCCAATACAGTCACATATAGAACATCACTGAAATTGCGAACAGAAAAAAATTCGACAGGGTACAAGGATAACAGTGCTGGAGGGTTTCTTCCAACCAAAACTAATGAACTCTAAGAGATGAACTTAAAAATAATATTAATGATTAATAATCGACGTACTCACGATACTGGTAATTTAGTTTATAATACTAATATTTTTAAACTATTAATTTTTGTAGTATAAGATCAATTTGTGCACGATTTAGATGCTCAGCTTAATTGTGCTGTCACACCCACCCATTTTATTATGAATATTCGGGAGCCTAAAGGTTATATGCTGTTTATTATCAATTTTTTTTTTCAAGAATATCCATAGAATATTAGATATGCTGGCAGATGTTGATAGTTTTAATATTTTCAGGCCACCATATTTGAAACAATTCTTAAGGAAGTTATTATATTTTTATATACTTTAAAACTTCAATGAAAATGTTCCCAAGTTGTCAACCGTTTCAATTCACTCTTGGGTATATTCGAGCATTCCCGAATATATACAAATGTGCTCTATACTTTGTGTAGACTAAAAGTAATGTCATCGTCAATAAATTTTAAATAATTTCAATTAAAATTTAAAAGGTCTGGTAAATAAATTTATTATATGCCATAAATTCGTACATGACCTAAACAAATAACAATTTATTGAATGGCCCATAACAAAGTGGTTTTTCTTCTTTTTTTTTCCCCCGTTTTTCTATCCTGTTAAAAGACTACACTTTTTATCCCTTTGGAAAATTGAAAACCTTCCTGGGTGAAAACCTCTAATAATATAGCTATTTATGCAAACGGGTATTCTTTTCCATATCATAATGAAGGTGGTACAGGAATATATTTACCTTCTCATTCGTCTAGTCTTTAGTATAGAAGGAAGCTGAGCGATGCTTTAAGCAATGTAAACAAAACATTGAATTATTATATGGTACGTTTATATAATATAAAAATGAATAATAAAATAGGGTTCGTCTGTTTAATGTTCTACTCTAGTAGCGAAGAAAAACTGTACATATAGGAGAATATATAGGAACATTTATTTTCCAAGGAAAATGAGATAAATAAAGAAAAATGAATAAATGACTCATTCATCATGTATATAAGTATATGAGTAAGTACATATACGAGTATAGTTAGTTATAGTAAGTTGCGTGCCTTACAAAAAGGAAAAACGAACTTATCGATCTTAATTTTCCTTACTTGTTTAATTATAACAATATATAAAGTTTAATCATATATATTGTCATTATAATTTTCGCATAAGCAGATATGGTCTGGATTAACATCGAGTTCATACAAATAATATAACCTTTTTTGTATCCATTCAAAGCTGCTTGGAATATTGAACCGTACAAAATATCGCACAATGACAACACTAGAAGTTAAGAGATTCAGGAGATAGTAGCATTCATGAAATTATTGATCTCATAATTGGCTAGAATGTCTTGATCTAAGCAAAATTTCAAGATCAACTTCATATGACCTTTATTTCATGGGCCTAAATCATCTTCTTTATCTATTTGCGGAACTCAACATTTTGATCCAAGATATAGATCGCTGATCATAATCAAAGACGGAGTTCCATAACTTTGTCGACATCATACCAATATCAATACTATTGAAACACGTGCTGAAAATCGATAAATAACATATACAATAGAGTTTGCCATTCAATCGATTGCTAATCAATAATTCTTAATGTATTAATATGTTATGAGCACAATTGGAAAAAAAGATGCAACCAAAACTGAAGCGATTAGTTAGGTGCAGTTTGCAGTTCAGTCTAAGAATTAATGTTTCAAGGACAGCAGGAGCAGTTATCACCCAATAGAGTGTTTTATTTTAAAATGTTCTATTTTAAATTCATTTTTGAATTTCGTTGGGATATAATTTAACTAATCTAATAAGATCACTGAGGAAAACGGAATTGAATAATAATTTCTTATTTCCATTTTAATTTTTCGTTCCTTGTATCAACTGCCAATATATATTCCAATTGCAATTGGAAAAAGTTGCTGATAATATTCTTTATAGGTTCTATGAAATATATGCTAACACGACTATACAACCACCCAGCAATCAATAAATGTATTTTTATATTAAAGCAAATTAAATAGATTTATCCATGAGTCTAGATACGTAAAAGAACTTGGGTTTTAATTAATCATTCAATTTCCTCCTTTTATAAGGAAAAAAAAACAACTTTTTTTTACCCTTTCATTTATAGCAATTTAGTTGGGCGGATTTGAGGTGGTTAGTTTGTTGATTTCTTTCCTTTTTTTTATTGCTTTTTATTGTATATCTACTATTAAAACGATTGGTCAGATTGGTTATTTTTAAAATTTAGCCCTTAAATCTTTCAAATACGCTCAGGGAAGTTTATTTCGATTTTGCATATTTAACCAGTTTGTAAAATAAATTGAATTATTTTGATTGTGAATAGTAATAATAATAATATTGAATATGTTCTGGTCATATTTAATAGAATGGGCAATTTCTAGATAGTATAGTTGACTAATATTTAGGTTACTCAAACCATCTTTATCTTCATGCATTAATACGACCAATATTTATATCAATTATGCGATGTGACTAGTATCGACTAGGTAAAAAACTGATCATCAAAAAACAAGGTAACTTCCGATTGAAGTATCAAACTGTACTAAATCATTCAAACGGGTAACAAGAATTGATTCTACATTTTCCATTAGGCAACCTCAATTTAAAGGTTATCTTGGGCCATGTTTGATGTTGCTTGTATTGTGTCGTTAAGGTCAAGATGATTTATTCACTAAGTAACACAAAAGTGATGGCAATGTATAGAATTTCCTCATTTAACGTTAACTCTATTCTCTACATAGATATTACTAAAACGGTTGTTCAACTGATATCGTTACTAAAGGCGCTAAATGTGAATGATTTTGCTATGTACTTTTACAATTCAAGGCTAAAATGAACATTTAGTAGATATGCGATGCATTTGTAAAGTGTGCGATCGATGAAATTGCTAGATATGACTAGAACTCGCAGTCTAGCGCAAATTTCAATTGTAAATTTCATATTTGAACGTTTTGAGGCAATACACTATTGTTATATACATTTCTATATAAATTCTATAAATATTCCTTCATTCTCTGGTACCAATTTCGACACAAACGAATATGCTTTTCAAGTGAAATAAACTCTGATTAAACTCATTCTTCCAAAGGGTTATTGTAGTGAATATCAAATCCTTAATGATCATCCAACCAAAACTCAGATGAACCTACGAATAGTAAATAGCATTGTATTACACATATAATTAGTTTGTTATAATTTCAATTGATCATTTTTCATGACATTTTGTATCTCAACCATGAATTTAATAATATATTCATTTGAATTGAAATGCTTAAAAAGTAACAGGTGGTGGCTGTTAGGTTCTATAAACCAAAATAATTCTAGTGAATCGTACATTTTCCGTTGCATTGCGTGTATAATACAGGAGTTATTTTGAAATTAATTTATTTTCACCTGGACTGGATTTGAATTTTTTTCATTTCTTTTTTTTTTTTTTTTTTAAAATAAAGGTACGAATTGAGAATATTAAAATAAATGAATAATTTAATTTTTTTATATGTACTCGTGTACGAGTGTTGTTATAAAAGTAAAATAATTTTTGGGCGGTATAGCATTTGTCGTTATATTTTTGTAACTTAATTACATTAGACTATGCACTATATACCATTTATGAGTATACCGAAGGAAGTACATATAGGATATAGACCACATTTGACATTATAAAAGGGGCTCAAATGTTAAATAAGTTATTACAAGCAACAAGTATTTGGAATTTATCCAAATCCGAAAATGAGTGTCAATGTCGTAATATTCAAAAAAAAAAAAAAAAAAAAAAACAAGAGAAACGTATAATTGGTTGCCAATTATTGTAGGACCTGGAAACTGTTAAACGGATCACAATATAATATATAAATATTTAGTAAAGAGAATTGCAAAATAATTGATATCTCGTACCTAGATTGTTCGCTTAATTAGTGAATGTTACTATCATATAACTTTTTTTAATCAGTAAGGAGTTGGGCGGAGGAACGCTAGTAAATTATTTGATAAAGGAGTAAAAAGTTTGTATGAGAGCTACTTGAAGGAGTACTCCAATTTTTCTCATCTTCGAACTATCGCCCATAAATGAGATAAAAATGACGACTACATAATTTCATAGCGATATGTCAAAGCAATCTCAAGTTATAGTACACAATATATGTTGGAGGTACTTCATGGAATAATCCGACGGCCGGACGGACAAGCATAAATCAACGTTTTTTTCAATTATAAGCACTTCTGTGTAATTTTTTTTTTTCTGAGATGTTTATTTCTTGGCGTTACATGAACGGAATCAAATACAATAGACCCTTGGAACTTTATTCGCAGGGCCTAAAAACAGTCAATACTCATACTAGATATGATAAGAGTATAGAATTGAGATTAAACGCACAGTCGCAATTATTCACGATATTAAGCCAGGAACTTGTTTTCATTCTATTTAATTGGACGTACTTCTCTGTAGCAATTTCTAATTAATTTTCTAATCGATCGGTATAGGTTTGCTAAATTGTGCAACATATTGTACCCGATCGACAATAATTTCAAAGTGTCTATGCTTATCCCGACGTATACTTTTCTCAACCTTCAGTTCAGTTTAGTTTGAATTTGTTATATCAAACAGCATTCCAGATTCCAAATCGTATCTGTAGAATATAAGCGCTTATAGTAAGATTTTTGTACATATTTTGGCACAATTGGTTTTATCCATTTATGCCAAAACATTTACAAAAAAAAACTCAGGTATGCATTTTAAAATGATTTACCGCATAACATATCCTTTTTGGTCACAACAAATTTTCAAATTACAAGTTCAATGCCGGAGCTGACAACAGGACATGTTAGTTATTACTATTTAATATCTTTCCATTGACAGATAAATCCAACTAATTATTTATAATTTATTATTATCATTAGTATCCACAAATGTAATTTAAGAAATTCAATTGTAATCATCCTTTATGGATGGGCTCTTAATTTTCGTTCAAATCCTTCTACATCCAACCCTTGTACCCTAATTTTAAAAAGTATTTAGTGTACACCTTATATAATATCTGCATATAGATATTCGTACTTTAATATGTTTTAATATAATTTAAATTAATTCAACTGCTAATATTCAAATTAGAGATTCAACAAGAATCTGTTTAAAGTGTTTTCACGATGTAACTGAAATTATGTCACTTGCATTCCTTTTAAGAATTCAAAGTGTATAGTAAATCTAAAACTACTCTCTTGAATAAATTTAAATATATATGAACGTTCAAGTATTAAAATAAAGGAAATTTCCTTTCAGAGCTTTCCTTAGTACAATAGAAAGTTATATACAAACATTTTTAGATATATTCATAGGTAAAGTATATAAAGGTGTACTTCTTGTATGTACATAACGACTATATACACGTAATTTGTCAACTCTGTCAAATATTTCAAATAAAAAGAAAAGATTGCAATAAACATTATACTCATTATTTTCAACCCCTTAGGGCAACAAACAACAAGACATATTATAGACGTAATAGAACAAATTAAGATATGAAAATAGATGAAACTAAATGAGGACATTATAAATACACGAGCCTCTGAAATTGACAGTAATTAGCAAAAATGTATATTGATGCATGTCATTAAAGTAAATTCATCTGAACTGTGTCAGTAAGTAATATAGTTATAAATTGGTGGCGAATGTGGTGACCGTCTAGTAATACTCAGGTTACTTCAAAGAATCAACACCCGATAAACTGTACTTTTCTATATTCTGAATATGCCATATAATTGTCGGAAATGGGTAATTTCGATGATATAGTTGACCATTTGGTACATCTCCATTTCTGATTATATTATCTGCATGAGATGGAATCAATTTCACTTATATATCAATGAACAACAATTTTTCCATATGATTCACATATAATTTGTATGCATACAATCAAGTAACTCATCTTCATGCAGACAATTCAATAAAATTTAATGCTGCAGCACATCATCATCATCATCTTTGAATTTAATATAAATAAATAAAAGCATATGAGTGAGTACTCGCCATAAATAAAAATATATTTAAATTTATTTGAAATCAATAATTTATTGTTTGTATCGCTAAAAATGCTTAAGCCTTTTCTTATTTTTTATAAAACAAAAAAAAAAACAAACATCTGCTTAAAAGTCAATATAATGATTTTGTATTTTTGCATCTTTACTTAGTAATTGGTAAACTTTTTCATATTAACTTTTATATTCTATTTCAGGACCAGCTGGTAAACGAATGATATTCCGGTTTGCATTTTTTTCTGCAACCCCTATTAAATTTTAAATTTAAATTTTCCAAAAAAAAAAAAAAAACAACGAATAACAATAAAAACTGCATTAAAATTATAGATTTCATGAAATGGTTTCAATTTTCAGCATGCTCGTGACTGGTAAACATAACAATATCGAACCATGTGCAATTAAATATCAGCAGTTTTAATTGCTTATCCATATAAATATCAATTAACTAACAGATGTCGATACCAAGTCAACAAATTTATAATAAAAGAAAAAAATATATTAACCTGATCATAAAGAACGATAACTTTCTTGAGAACTAAGCCGCATATACTGTTAAAGATATTAGTGAATAGATGTAACAGCGATTCAAATGTTTCCACAACTTCAGAAATTAAACTCACTAAAATACTAAGTACTAGAGATAAGTTGACCACCTATTTAAAAACTAAAAACAAAAAAAAAAAAAAAACAACCTACGTTAAGTTGCATGTCTGTATATAATTCACATCTCATTTCAATCAACAAATAGTGACGGATTGGACAATAATTCGACGATGACCTATTAAAAACAAAAACGACTTGGATATTGAATTATTAGAGAGTAATATTTTAGTTCAGCACACCAAGTGGTCTAAGCGAGGTCATAGGAAATGGAATGAAATGAATGTGCTGACCAGGAGATCGTCAACAATGGCAATTGTTCGTTGACGTCCTATGCCCCCGCGTGGAGTTAAAATCGATTTGACGACAATGCAGAAACTGTGTGAATGCTATCTATATATTTTCTGAATAAATTAAAACATGTTGTATGTCTTCGTCGAACACCTGATAAACCTTAATAAAATTAAATGTTTTATCAATCGTGGAATTCTAGTAATTGCTATATTCTTTAATAGTAAAATGCCCATTTAAATTATGGGAAAGATGCGGATGTTCAATTACATAAACCATTATTGTTATATTATAATACTAAATAATTTGATAAATATGTAACTAATTTCCAATTCAGAGGATATCGCATTCGATATAACAATTTATCGAATTAATCGATAATTGTAATTGTACTTACTTATACAACTGTAATGAAAGTTAAAATATTTCGTAAATTAATTACGATAATTATTTGCGATTAATTGGGCCAAATATTAATCAACGAGTACAGCAATATTATTTTTATCTATATCTATATGGTTTAGAAATATTTCCGGAATTATTCCCTGTTGACAATACCCACTAAATGGTGTTGATTAGAAATTAACATCAACATTATCATTATCAACAAGTCTGAGTACACAACTTTCTGATGCCTTCACATTTGTGGTCTTTCGGTTATAATTTCTGCACTTTAAATTATCCGTTAATTTGAGAGGAAGCCCATTAAAAATGTTTTGACGTCAATCTTGATTTCCTTTTCATAACATTCTAAATTCAATTTGTCAACATGAATGGCAAAATTCCAAGTTAAATTATAATTTGCTATCTAAAACTAAACGTTGATCTTTCCATTAACATCTGTTTTATTCAGAATTTTTATGCAAGTCTGGACAGTCGAATTTAGCGTGAGACAATATTTGATGATTTATAAGCATTTCCAGTTACACTTCTTCTTCTTCTTCCTTGCCTTTTTCCTACATCTATTTCTCCACACCGCGTTTCCTTACATCTTTTCCAATATTCAAAGCCAATTTAACGCAATAAGTTCTAAGCATTACGTGACCGAACCATCTTAATCTACTTTTAGTGATTATGTTGGTGATGGGAGTAATTTTTAAACTGCCTCGAATATAGTTGTTTTGAATTCTGCCCTTCAATGTTACACCGAATGATCATATTAACATTCTCATATAGGTTGAGTGCAGTTTCTGCATATGATCTCTTTTTACAGCCCAACATTCAGAATCGTTAGTCATTACTGGTCGAACAACAGTTTCATACACCTTCCCTTTTATCTTTGGTGGCATTTTTCGATCACATAAAACTCCAGACTCTGATCTCCACTTGATCTAATCGCACTTTATTCGATGTTGAATATCATTATCGATTTTACCTCATGTTGTGATAAGTGATCCCAAATATTTAAACTTTTCAGTAACGGGAATGGGATGACCGTTCAATATGATCGTGCCTTGTTGGGAGAGTCGAATGATTACCATAAAATGGAAAATACATGTACTCTGTTTTAGTGTGACTGATACGTAGTCCGTTGGCCTCCAATACCGAATTCCACAGAT
>JANSTX010012356.1:0-18210 GCA_027564355.1 Penthetria funebris
CATTGTAGAATAAAGTTACTTTGTTCCATGAAAAAATTGTCTTTTATTTTTTAAATAAAATCCGCAATTACTTAGTTGCCGACTGGCGTGGTATTACTTTGTTAAACACGATAAGCAAAATTATTGCTATTATCGTGTACGACAAGATCAGTTTAGTTTTACAACCGAGTATTCGAAAGGAACAGGCAGGTTTCAGGTCTGTTAGGTCTTGCACAGACCATATCAATACATTATACGTATTATTGGTGGGCAATCAATTGAATGGCAAACGACATTGTATATGCTATTTGTCGATAGTATTTGTCGTGGTATGATGTGAAAAATTCTAGAAAGACAGTCTAAACTGATGAATATGATGCATGGTCTATATCGTGATTCACAATGTAGAGTTTTGCATCGTTTAAGGCTTTGTGATATTTTTTTTATATACATTCGTGTGCAAAACAGAAATGTATACTGTCGCCACAATTATTCCTGCTAGTCTTGGATTGGGTTGTGACAATAGTAAACTATGAAACATATGGTATCAGATGGGGTCTAACCGGTCGACTTGAAGATGTTGATTTCGCACACGAAATTTGCTAGCTTTCGTGAGTTGGACATTAGAATCAAATTGGCACGACTTGTGAAATACAGCTTATAAGTTGGTCTAAAATCAATGTTTCAAAGACGAAACAATTAAAAATTGGAACATCGAGATAATGGATAAAGTAGAGGACTTCCAGTATTTGGTAAGTTTCTTAACCATTGAGGGTGATGCAGAAACAGATGTAGGGTTCTGTATATAAAAAACTCGGCAAATGTTTGGTATCAAGTTTTCGTCAATAGGTGCCTCAGGTGCATACTAAAATTTTTCTGGCCAAGTACAATATCTAACAGTAATTTGTAGAGACTGTCACACCTGTAGACGATAAACAGAATTGTCACCCGAAGAAAGTGGAATTGAATCAATTGCATAATACGCACTTGACTGGAATCAACAGAGTATTAGAAGACCAGCCGGTCGTCCAAAAGCAACTTTACCAAGCAGACTGGCATTCGTGTATTGGGATGGAGTGAAGTTAAGGGACTGACCCAGAGATCATGGAAAATGCCGGTTTTTTTTTTTTTGTTGACGCCCTATGCTCTTGCGTGCAGTAGAGGTCGAAATGCTGAGAAGATGATATTGACTGCACCGCCACCAACAATATATATTAATATCTATGTCATTACTCGATGGCATTCTTCAGGATAGATGATCTCTCGTCAAACAATTAAGACAACGAGGAGACCTGATAACCCACTCTAACATAGTTCTAGTAAGATTGTCTAACAAATTCGTATGGTTTTTATGCACTATGTTTAATCGGATTTTTAACAACGTTGAGATCCTTCAGTCGTGAAAGGCAGCACCTATTGTTCCAATACTTAACCGAAAAAAAATTATACACTAGTCACCAAATAGAAACCGATGATATGACAAATTTCGTACTAATATATTGACAGAATTCATTGAAGGCAAGGCAATTCCTTTCAATACACAAATGTGTTTCAGAAGTGATTACTTTATACGGCATCATATAGACTTGCTTTATATAACTAAATCATCGTGTGTGAATTGACAATTGCATGATACTTCGTGAAAGTTTTTGACACAGTTTGGACCAACGGATTAATTGATAAGCTAAAATACATGCATGACTTTAGCAATCATTTAATAAAAGTAATCTACAACTTTCTTACGAACAGATCATTCATATGTCGCACTGGTGACCATATGTCTGATTTACACGATATCACTGCTGCGGTTATACAGGGATAGATCTCCCACACTGTTGTCTCAAGTTAATGGCTGATGATTTAGAAGATGAAACTAAATTTGGCAAAATGTGAGGCATTGGTATTTAGGAGCCACTGGACGACTAACCATACTTTATGTATGAAACAGGGCAAGGGATTTAAGGGATTTGAGAGTTTTAATTGATGCCGATAGATAAAAAAATGTCAGTAGCTTATAATATCTTGGTAATAGACTCACAAGTACTTTAAAATTTGTACCACATATGGACGATTTCCATTAACAAACGAATTTAACCCGACACTGTTTTCAAAATGCTATAGATTTGGAAAGAATATGTTCCACATTGTCTGACCGTTGCAGAAACTGTCAAATGCACTATTTTAAAATATATTATGTTTATACTCTGATTGTAATATTCGTCTCCCATTTGATTTTAAATTCTAAGAACTAATAAAAAATGACCACGATGCCAATCAAAAAGATTGCCTCATATACAAAATGTTTGTCAAAGATTTCATTACATTGTAATTGACTTTCTACCACCTTTTCTTGCACCTTTTCTAGCAATTTTTGAATGTCGAAGTCGTCTCTGATTCCTAACTCCATAAAATATTTGAGTTCGTTTAATATTGCCATTTAATTAAGCATATTCTCATCTAAGGTGAGAATAATAGTTAAAGTATTTCTGCAAAGATAGACAGTAAACTGTAACTATTTTATGGCAAGAATTAGCATAGAATTTTTTGAATTGAAATCTTAGCTTAGGACGGTTATGCTTAATTCATGGATTACGTGCAATATAGGAAGTGAGTCCCAATTATTTTTAACTTGTATTGTGACCAGACCACTTTTCACTACCTAGTAATTCTTATAATGAGATCAATCACATTTTCATCATTAAAGAATTTTGTGCTACTTTTGAAATATTTATGAAAGAATCATTTTCACATCTTAACATTTTCTCACCTATTGGTTGATTGGTTTAGCACTTATTTTGATTCATTATCTTGACAGCAGTCATAATAACAGATACCTTGACCACATTAATAGTATTTTCTATACAAACGTAAAATGTATGCATAATGACTTTATGAATGCAATTCTTATTGCAGCATAATAAGCATGCACTGTGACTATGTATAACATAACCTATTTTCATAACCGACTTTTAGCAGTTATAATGTCTTACAAATGAAAATTGAAAGCAATTTAATTTTAAATTGTTAAAACATTTAAAAATAAGTGATTATTCTTTATGTGACGTTACATGCATTCCAGTAAAATGAAATTTGATTTTATAATTATAATTTGCTACATGTACGAGTATTCATAAAAACTGTTTTAAACAATTAAACTTGTTTTAAGCAATTACCCTTAGTAATAATACCCAAAACCTTTGAAACATTTCGCAAAAACTGCCTTCGCCTTATACTATTATCACTTCTGATACTATTCTGTCGAAACGCACAAATCATAATATCATCTTAGCCTTTACATCAACTTGACTACATACTATTATTAAACATGCATAAGAGTTATTTTAACCTATTAACTAAACAGAACTAAACAACTTATGCGGATAACAGAAATGAAGATCTTACGTTCCGGTCATTTACTAGAATTAGAATTGATAATATCCGAGATGAGTGATAAATTCAAGATATATTAAAATGAACAACAATCAGAAGACGTTATTGGAGATACCATGTTGAAAGAATGCCAGATAATAAATTCACAAATATGGTGAAAATCCCAAGTGGAACATGTCCTATATGGAAGCCTCCGAAGATATGGCGATAAAATTGCACATCTGCATCTCAAAACTAACTTTTAGAAAATCAATGGTCTATGACCTAACGAAAGAAGAAGAAAAAGAAGAAGATGATGAAGAAGTTTTAAGTTTTGGGTCACTATAATCACTACAAAAACTTTCTGACCATATGGAAATGTCAAACCGAATTTCTTTTTTTGTACTTTATAAACAATTAAAGAACGGCTATCTTATAATTGTGCATTCACGTTTCTTAATCGCTCTACTAAAATTACCAACATTTTGTCCTCTATTTCCACATGGCAATAGATTAGATCATGTGGAAGTATAATTTGGTCACACTGTCAGATTTAGGGGCACTTTCATTTCGCGCATTTCTCATCTTCGGAACTTTCTACCTGAAGAAGTATGTCCTCGACTGTTCTGCATTCAAACATTTATATATTATACATAAATAAATTAACGATTTTTCTACGTAATAACCCTGCCCATCTTATTTCTATCCCATAATCCAGATAAAATTTAAATAAGTCATTTTGAGCGCAAGCATTAAAAAGTAACCAATGCCTGAAAAATGGCTTAATTATAAAAAAAAAAACTCAGTTATGCATTTTATCATCACCATATTTCATGCTTCTTTTGGACTGATAAATATAAACACTGTATAACATGATATCAGATAAAGCCGATATTTGTGTCTTATCGCAAATTGTGGATATGCTAAACTGAGTTTAACAGTGATCGTAAATTTCAAAAAATTGGATTTTTGGTTATATTCTATTGTATGACTGCGAAATTTGTAAAGTGACAAATTCACATTTTTGTCAATAGGCAGCTCAAATACAAACTAAACGTTCTCTGGTTTAACTAACAAAAATTTGTGGAAACTGGAAGATATTTTATATATTGATCGGTTATAGTATCAGATACCTAATCGGTAAATTTACATTTGAGTGGAATAATCAGGGTAATAGAATATCCGGTCATTCAAGAGCAACATACGAAAAACCGGTCATTCATGAAGTCACCTAGTACCAGTGGTATGTGATGTTAAATATCATACAATAATGGGTTGAATTAAACCATAAAATACTGAAGTATTCAAATGATAAATTGTTATCTCAATTAAACCACCAATGCAAAGATGTTGAACTCTGGTTTCGAACTAATAGTTCTCATCAGTACAGTAATTACCCAGCAGAAAAAAAAAATAAGTTGCTCTGGGTGAACTGCAGACCGGAATTGTAAACTTCGTTGCCTGTATGTTTAATAAAAACATCCAAATGATGACATACTTATTCTCATGGAATTTAATAAAATGCATTAATTAATGTAAATTAATTTCTGTGATTCTTCATTAAACTTTAACATACTCGTGAATATAAGATTAATGCTATTAAAGTTTTTTTTTTTTCTGAAGATGACACCAATTAATTGTATACTTAAGATAATTGATTTAAAAAATGTAAGACGTTTATTCAACTTTCGTTATATGATTAATAATTCATTTATAGAAATTAAGAAAAGTAAAACGAAATAAATGGAGGCTGACGTTTTAAATGCATTGCAAACACAAGCAGCTTACTTTCCTGGCGGTCGTGATCGTGATGCCCGACTTTTAATTCTTGTGCCAGTTCCACAAGAATTACAACCTTGGACAAAATGTTACTTAGAATTATGCATTAAATATTTATTATCAACATTAAGGTAAGCTAATGATTTTTCTAGATATTCTTTTTTTTTTTTAAATATTTTTTTTTTGTATTTTCGACATCATTTATATAAATATCTACACCAAAAAAAAAAAAAATAAATAAAAAAATTAATAGCACAGAAAATGATAATATCGAATTTGTTGTTATTATTGATACACAAAAATGTTCTTGGCGTTTGGCAAGATCAACGATCAGACATGTAACAACATTAGTTGGACCAAAATTACAGAATTTAATTGTTGTTAGACCAGATGCATTTTGGGATAAACAACGTGTCGAAAATTGTGCCAAGACACAAAAGAAAGGCGAAGTAATTGACATTAAATTTTAAATTTAAATTTTATGTTATTATTTTCAATTAAATTCAAATGACCAAAAAAAAAAATTAAATAAAAAGTAAAAACATTGAAAATAATTACAGAAAATTTATTCATTCATTCATATTCGAAATGAATAATTTATTCATTTTGTTTTTTATTTTTTTTAACTCTGTTTTTATTTACAGCCAATTATAATATCAAAATCACGTTTAATAAAATATTTTATCATCAATGAATTGCCAGAAGAACTAGGTGGAACATTGGCTTATAATCATGAACAATGGTTACAAAATCGTGTTGTTAGTATTATCCATTTGTTTAGTTTTTAAAAAAAAATAAGTATTTAAAGAATTTTATAATATTTTAATTTCAAAGTGCTTTTATATAATAAACAGTCTGTATGTTTGGTGCTACTTTTCATACCGTAATGGAGAGACGGTTCGATGTGGTCCCAAAAGATAACATTTTCAACAATTTCTTTCGAAAAATTCATTCAACGATTCCAAATTTTAGAAGAATAGCTTGTCCGAAATCATTCAACATAACCGTTCTGTATGGTGGCCGAGTAGTTTAAGGAGCTCTCGTTAACTGCGTTAACAGCTATCGACTCAATTCACTTTAACTGAAAGCTAGGACTCATTTTAACTATTTATATAATACTAATAACGACATTTAATTACATGTTATTTCGAGCAGCTATTTAAGTAAGTTTATAAGTAAAGTTATTGATTTCCAAGAATAACACTTGACACCACCTTGTCACTGTTTATATCATAAGCCATATCAAAATCATGCATTTGCTGTTCTTCACTATGAGCGTTTTCTTAATTTTCATAATCTATCCGGGCTTGGTTTTTACGTTTCCAAAACTTTCGATGATGAATTATGCCATGTGGATCCAAAACAAACTTATCATAAATTTTTCATCTTATGGAATACCTTTTGCCACCGATAAAACTGTCATCAGCAAACTATATTTAACTGATATAGATTTTAAAAAAAAATTCACAATCAGATTTATCGAAATGGTCCGCACTCCGTTATAATCAGTAGAACCTAGTGTATTAAGCAAATCTACAAACTTGTTCAGATGTATAGTTAAATGAAATTTGATGCTATTACAGATCGTTAACACTTTAGTGGCAATGGTTAATTAGATCGTAAAATATGCACTATTTTAGGTTCACCCAATGACGAGACATTACATAAGCAATTTTCTGATCTTTAATTATTATGCACATAGTTATATATCTGTTATGATGTTCAACTTTTAGTGGCACTAAAACTATTATCTAATTTCGAATCAATATCAATATTATATTCTGATTAACATCTAAACTATGTCTTTGATATAGATCCCTCGACATTTTAGCTACTACGGAAATGTAAATAGTATGAACTTTATAGGGCTTAATCTAGTTTTTGGCATTACCAAAAGTTTTGCAAGTCAAAAAAGCGCAAATTATAATTATTATCGTAGTGCCGCAATACGCTCACACTTCTGGCGTACCACGTGATTATTTATAGTACCTTTATAAATCCTGAACCTGTTACAAATACCAACAAATTTTCTTCCTTTAATTTAAGTTCGACAAGCAATTAACATGTTTCCATGTGAAATATATGTCTATGTTTAAATAAACCATATTTACCGATACGAAATTAAATTATCTAACCAAATGGAAACCCAATAGTGTAAGAGTGGAAGTTTTGTATTTGTACACAATATGCCAGTGATCTTATCGGAACAATATTGATGCTGACTACTTGAATACTGTGTACCAACATTGTACCAACAGTGTATTGAATATACAGTGTAGAGTATACGAAATAATACGAAATGCACAATTTTCAATTTTCTGACGGAATTTAAAGAGATAGTTGGTACATCATCGGCTCATATGTGTAGTATGTGATCATTTTCATCTAAACATTAAATTGCATATCATCATCATCTGAACCTCTTCGCCTAGAGGGCGTAATTAGTCGACATACACGACATTAACATCATCTATTTAGTCTCGATCACACGTCATTACTGACATATACCGTGATCGTGTTATCGGTGACACTGCGTGGGCGTAATGATTGGTTGAATAACCTCGATGTATAATAATATATGTCATGTAGTATAAATATTGACAATTTTGTGCTTAATTTGGCATTATAACTTTTTCATATGTCACATTAACTTTATGAATGTTTATTTAGACATCTTATGAGAGGTGATCACACTCTATCATAGTGAAAAAGAAAAAATTCCAAAAACAAAAAAAAAAAACGTTTATTATTTATTATTATTATAAAATTATTCAACCATAAAATTATTTCATAACTTTCAATTGGTCTATGTGATCTATAAATACTGAGAACTGAGTCATATTAGCATATGTGATGTTTGGTTTAGATTTTTTTTCCCTCAAATATTTCACTAATAGTGATTTTTTGTTTCCTTTTCTTTTGTGACTAAATGATCGCGCGAATATTTATATTTCAATTACAAGAGTATACATAACTAAATAGTGCAAATTAAAATTTACATAAATTTATTTGTTTATTTATTTAAAATTGTTTAATTAATTAAAAAAAAAAAAAATTTTATTTATTTATTTTTTCACTTTCAGCGTATCGAAGAGTTTAAGCAAAATTATGAAAAAGTAATTAATGATCTAGAAAATTTACATGTAATTTTACTTGACACCAAATCGATTCGTGCAAATGAAACAGATCAAGCGATAAAATCATGTACAGCAATAAATATTGAAGTACAGAAATCAATTAGAAATGCAACTGATTTGGGTAAGTAATTTTTTGTCTAATGATTACGAATTTCTTTGGAATCATTGGTTTTTGCGGTAAGTGATCATGTCAGGAATATAATTTCTATGCCATAATTTACTGTAATAGAATCGTATCAATTACCCCATTATGTTTTATCATTTACTTTAATCATAAATGCGATCGATTATTATTTTAAGTGCGATCAACTGATCACTATTTGATATGCACATTCGAAGTTTTTTTTTTTGTTCCAAAAACAATGCAAATGGAATCAATTTTTTTTTATTATTAAAATAAATATGTAGGTGGTTAAATAACTTGGTTGACTATAACATCTTGAGGTTGATCAACTTTTATTTACTGGTGGTATTACCTACTCGTAAAACACGATCACATTATATGCAAATTTGTGATCGCAAAAATATACCTCTTAATGTTTTATCTGTGTATAGTCTTTTGAGTAACATTTGATGAATGTAAATTAACATAGCAATGCCGACCTATGACCTATGAGCAGCTCTTAGTTGGCGTACAATTTAAGTTGAAGTATTTTTTTGTAATATTTAAAAAATTTATAAAATTTTACGATTGGTGATCACATATTCACTATACGTAATGGACATCTTTTAAATATGGTAATTATAAGATTTGAGAATTATTTGTGCAACATTTTCGTTGATGTTGTAATTTTAATTAGTTTTTAAATTTTATTACTAATTTTTATTATTAACTAAATTATAAACGAAACATTTATATGAAAAATCGGAAAGAGAATGTACGCCGGCAGGCATTTCAAAAAATAAAATGAAAAATCTATAATTTTGCACACGATCGATCTGAAAATATTTATTCAAATTCGCTATTATAAAATTATAAACAAAATTTTAAATGATCCGGTCTTGCATGTACTATGTACACAACGTATGCAGTATGTTTAATAAAAAAAACTAATCTTATTAGTTAGTCATTAAATAATATAAATTAATAAAAAATTCATGATATTTTAATAAACACAATTTTTATAAAATAATTTAATATTAGACGACTCAATGATCTTAATTTTAATACTTACTCTCACACATCTATAATAATAACTAGGCTATATAGACATTTGGGTGACCTGTCATGTGAGGATTAGTCATTTTAAAATTAAATCAAGTTTTGGAATTTAGCGTTGACGACATCCCTTTAAAAATACACTCAAAGTTGCTATAGATGAATTGACAGATGCGATTTTTTAAAAATAATTTACTACACTATTATACGCTCTATACTAGCGTACATTTTAATTCAACGTAAATTTTGGAAATAAAAATTTAAACCTTTGACAACAACTTTTTAAAAATACACTAAAAGCATATTATTGATGAATTGACACATGCAACTTTTTTTAAAAGCATACAATTTTGGGTTATCAGTTTTTGATTAAAAATTATAAAGATTTTATACTAAAAATAAAATTTAAGACAATAAATTTTTCAAATTTTTTCCAATTTTTAAAATACCGTTATCTGTTATATACTTTTCATCTGCCAACTTAAACATTTATTTTATTAATTAACAACAACAGTTGTCTTCCGTTAAAAGTAAACAATAAAATTCTCAACATAGCTTCATATATCTAGCGAGTTTTAAAAACCTTCCAAATAATAAATAATATGGCTGACTAAAATTTTGAAGCCTAGCATCCACCAAAAGTAACTTTAACATGACGACTGTACGATATTTTGTATTTTAAAAGCACTAGGCTATTGTTTTTTTGTCAATTAAATAGCAGTTGAATATAAAATTAGTTAACGAACTCATGATTATGTGAAAATAACAAAAAAAAAAAAAAGGAACCACTTTCCCAGAGGATTTCAAGAATCTTTGAAAATTAGGATGGTGAACATTGTTCAAACTGTTTAATATTAGTATTTCATGTTCTACTGACTTTGCGTTTAGTAATCAGTGGCAGTAAAACAAAATGTCAAAGAAGAACAAAACACAAGATGATTAGAAAGTGAAATTGGAGTTTGATTAGGACTTATTCTGGGGAAAAAGGATTACTAAAAACCAGTATCTGATGAATAAGGGGGGCAAAAACTAGCCAAAGTATGTCATGCCGATATCGAAGACTTGACTGCGATTTCGATCTGTGGATTAACATCATTTATGGAATATTGTTAAAGCAGAGATGAGTCCACTAGTTAGTACTACACTATCAATGACATTTATGCTGATTGAAATTTAAAGTGAATAAATCTTAGATTGATGAGTATGGTTTTAGAAATGTTTGAGGGTTAATTATGCATGTACTTTGAATTTCGAACATTATGATTAGTATTTTTAAAATTTAAAGACACTTTAATTAGCTAGGATTTACAAAAACACGAAAATTAAAATCATATTTCCTTGGTATTGATCCACTATCAATATTATCGTAAAACTTGTCGAATTCATCAGTTCCATCAAAATTTGGAACAGGTTCTTTAATGATTTCTAGGTTGTATATGTTACTAATACAGTAGTAGTCGGATTTGCAGCATGCATCTAAAGTAGATTACCAGTCTTCTTAAAATAAATGTGTAATGGCACTTGTATTGGCCTAAATTAACTGAATTATTATTCTAAAAGAACTTATTTGTCAAATTTTATGTTAAATTTAATTAAATTTTTTCCTCAACACAGGTAATAATGTTATTTCTGAGGTTGATGAAACATTATCGAAAAAAAATTGTGCCACCCAGGACCTTCTAGACGCCAAAGATTATATACGTAAACTAATTAATAAATTGGAAAAGAAACAATCTGGTTTAGAAGGTTCATGGACCGATTTGGAAAAAAGTTTGGATGAAGTACGCGAATTATCGAATTTAGAAGATGGTGTGTCATTTGTAACAAATTGGATATTAGGAACAGCTGAATTATTGTTAAAAGGACAACAAAAAATCGGTTGTGATGTACAGACATGTGAAGAATTACGAAGGATTCATGAAAATTTAGAAATGCAATGTCTCGAAACATATGGTATTTATGCTGAACTATTACATAAAATTGATAAATTTCCATTGACAAAAGATTCATTTGCCCACAAGGATTTAATGTCACAAAAAGATTTTATGGATTTTGTGTGTCGAAGTTTTGCAACACGTTTGGAACGACGAAGAAATGTTTTAATTACATCGATACGTTTCTATCGATTAGTTTCCGAATATTTTGATAAAACAAGTGAAGTATTTGAAACGTTGGTAATGGGACATAAAGTTGATGATTTCGAGATGGCTAGTGTAAATTTACAAAAATTACGAGACAATCAACAAAATTTAGGTAAATTTTTTTTTTATTTAAAAAAATATATTTGAAAAAAATTTTAATAATTAGAAACAAAACTTGTAAATCAGCTACGTACTTTGTTGCTAAGATACTTATTTTCAATAAGAACCTGCACGACAATGACTACAATAAAGATTTTTTTTATACATGTAGCTGCCTGATCATGGACTTAAATATTTTCTATCGCTTGGCATGGGTTAGGATCAATCATTCTGATGGTCAATGCTTACTGTAACTTCTTAACCTTACCAATTTAAACAGAGTTTTAAATCACCACCATTTTTAACAGAAATGTGAGATAAAAAATGCCTCTATATTTAATCATTCGACTAAACGTGAATTCGACAAAATGCGAATATGACAACCTAGCAATTCAGATATATAGAGGAAATTAAAGGTGACCACTAGATCTCTAGCCCATATGTGTGACTCATGTTCCATTATGTATGCTTTCTATTTAATGACAACATTTTTCGAATTAAAACATATTTTACAACGACGTAGAAAACCAATCCCTTTAGCCGCGTTTTTGGTCATCGACAAGATGAAGTTTAGAATTGAATGTGCGTTCCGAGAAAATAAATCTCAAAGAGTTACACTATAAATTACCATCAAATTGTATGCCTGGATCTGGAGTGTCAAACCTATGCGTCACCATACATGTGGCAACTTCTACATCAAATCTCAATCAGATAGGTCATAATATTGCCAATTGACCTTCTAGGCCAAAAACCGTACGATCAGGATTTATATTATTAGATTCCAGATAATATGTGATCTTGAAGTTAATATTGTTTTCCAAGACCTTGAAAAAAAATTGAAGTAATGGCTATTGGTCTGTAATTAAAATGATCTGACTTAGTACCCTTTTTTGGAAATAGGCTGAACGTTTCCCATTTTCTAGACAAATTGAAAATGATCACATTTGCAATTGCATTGAGACGAACTGGTGAAATTATTATAAGATTGCAAGAAATGAATCAAGGATGTCTATTTGAATTTAATACCTACTGCGTAGTGATTTGAATAAATTGGTTGGAAAAAGAACACATTGGGGTACGAGTAAATATAAAAATATTGCATCAAATTTCAGATAATTTTAGGGTGGTATATTTTCCCCACTGACTATCTCTTAACATGTTGATGGTCAATCATAAAATTTCTAATTCTCAATTTTTTTATTATATTTTTTAAATTCAGATAATGTTGTAAAGGAATTGGAAAAAGAAGGTGAAAAACTCAGTGATGTTCTATCGATGCCAGTTAAAGATGCATTAGGACGTGACATTGGCATTGATTACAGTGAAGACATTGCAAGCATTCGTGATATTTTGGATGCAACAATTGCACGTAGAAATATTTTCATTGACAGTGTTGAATTACAAAAATTGACATTAGATCAAATAACGCATATTCATCTGTACGAAAAAGATGCATCAATTGCAATTAAATGGATTGATGACCTTTATAATGTCATGATCAAAACGCATTCGCATGTTGGTTGTAATGTTTACGAAATTCAGATGCAAAAAGAGGAATTGCAAACATTTCAGGAAACAGCAAAGGTATGTTTGTGTACTCGCGCGTGTATAAATCGTGTTGGATAACAGTACATGTTGTTGAATTAATTTAAAACAAGTTTTTAAAAAACATTTTTTTCTTCATTAATTTTAAGTATAAAAACTAAATTTCTTAAGTAATAATTAAAACATGTCTTTCCATACTTTGTTTTTTTTTTTGTTATGTACGAGTATTGTAATTTCTTATTTGTTTCTTATATTTTTTTTTTTTTTTGTTTTTTTGCTTTTCAAAAAGGGAACATACAATTATGGATGTCAACTATTAGATGCTGCACTTGCATTAAGACAATCATGTAAATTAAGTATAGAACCAAATCGTCATATGATGCAAAATTTTAATGTTATTTGGAAGAATTTACAAATCATAAGTCAAGAACAAATGACCCGTTTACGTGTCTCAGCCGTTTTTCATCGTAGTGTCGATGAACATTGTGTAAAATTACAGGAATTGAAAAATGTTGTTACAACTGTTGGTGATATTGATGATATTGAACGAAAACGAATCCGTTTAAGAAAATATCTAATATGTAGAGAACGGTTATTGGTTGAAGTGGGACGTATGGTGAGATTGGGGCGCTTATTGAAAACACGCCTTAAGGAACCTTTTATTTTGGACGATAAATCCGATACGTAAGTTTAAATTATATTATATAACAATGCGTAAATGATTCCTTGAAGACCACACAATCCATTTTCAATATTGTTGGTTCTCTTAAGGCAATGTGGATGGTTGTTCACAATTAAAATCATTGAGAACATTGAAAGTGGTAATCTTTTCACTATCTCATACACATGATATTTAAAAGAGGCTCTGACTATATACAAATAATATCTATATCACCTAATCCGTGCACTAAAATTCATTATCACAATCAATTATTAACATAGCACTATTACCAAACTCTTTGGCGGCACACTAGTTGCCTTACACGTGTGCCCTACACTCTTTGCAAATATGTTATATGTTGCATAGATCCAACGTGAAACGTGAGCTGAATTCACAAGATTATCAAAACAGTTATTACCGAAAATCTGCAAAACAATGTCACGTCTGTTAATCGTTGTATCTATTCATGATATAGTCACAATTCCTGTTTATAATTTGTCTCTGCCTACAAACTTCAATTGAATTTTATTCACTAATCGCAAAAATTGATTTTACTATCCATCCCACTACTTATAAATAGTGTTGATGATAACCAATTAAAAATTTCACTTTTACATTTTTCTGCACCAATACGACACTGTATCCGCAAATCCCTATTTTCTTCTACAATACTCACAATTGTTTTTATTATAATTTTCCAAGTAAGTGGGTTTACACACTATTTTTGCAGAAACATCAATCGCGGTCCCGGTGATCAGAATCAAAGACATTTACTGACATTTCTCGTGCAATATTCGCCCGTTTCAACACATTATTTTCTTCATTAGTTCTTCCAATCGCAGCTTATCGCTTTATTGTTACCCACTTTTGATTTTATGTCGACCATCCTTGATTAGGATTTATATTCGTTTTGTACATGGGATAATATTTCTTATATGACATCATTGTGAACCTTATTGTCTCAAGGGCGCATAGGGCGATAAAATGATGTTAATTTGGCATTTCAAGCATTCTTGTAATCTAGCTATTAAAATTTGTCAATTGGAAAATATAGGATCAAACATAATTGTCCAGTTCGACATTTGAATATTTCAATGTTGTGATGCATAAATCTGCAGTTACCTAGTTTTTTGTTGAGATATGAACCAGTGGACAAACACGACATTAAAATCATCTTTTCAGTCGCGATCACACGCACAATGTAAACATTGGTGAAGTAATCTCGACTTGCTGACGTAAACAATGAACTTCACTTTAAAATCAATAATACTTGATGGCGAAATCAATCAAATAAAATATGTGTTGATTATGCGATCAACAATGTTCACGACCTTAAACATTTTGCAAATTAGCAATGTTCACGACCTCAATCATTTTGCAAATTAATTGCCATATGAGTTGAGTGGTCAAAAGCACATCGCTACCAGAAATGTTACTTTTTAAATTGTGTACCTATTACCCTAAGTTCGTTTATTCATCATATATCACTGAAATACCATTATGGTATGCGAAAGACAAACCAGATAAATTGGCCGATATTTTATTTACTTTATAGTTGATTGGAATGTTGGAAGTTGTGTTTGATTGATCAATTGTATTGATCGACTGCGGTTGATTGATCAATTGTGATTAAATGATCACCGGTGAATACAGCAACACTTAGCTCAGTATTACGTATCAATTGTAATATTTGCAAATAGAATACGATCCTATGTAAAATCTTTTTCAGCTTTTGCGTATGTATACCACCAAAAAAAAAATGATCTATTTTAAGAGTAATTTGCCGGTTAATCGCAAGGTAAATTTGAATATCCTCGTCAATACATAGTTAACTTGGGAAGTGGATTCTTTTTATAAAATTTGCATGATCATGACAAATTCGTTTTTTTTTTTCACAAAGTACTTTCTGCAAATAATTGTTTTTGCTTCAGTTTAGCTCTGAATTTCGTTTGTCTAATCTGCGTTGCAATTTTTTTAAATATTTTTTTTTTTGGATAAATAATTAAATATTTTAACAAAAACATTAATATTTCAATATACTCGTATACATGAACCAATTCGCTTAAAATTTATAGTTTTTCTAAATAATTTAATGTTTATTTTTGTGTATTAAATAGAAATCTTATTAATTATTTAATAGAAAATTGTTTAAAATATTAAATTGTTCGATTTGGCATGTAGCCTATATTTTCGATTTGCCTATTTGTAAATCTATTTCTGTTTATATATTTTAACTATAGACATATAGAATTGTGTTTATATTACGAGAATAACTATAGCATCTTTGAATATATATATATAAGGAATTTGACACTAAAGAAACATAAAAAAAAACAGTGAATTTAACAATTACATTTTAAATATTACAATTCGTTTTCATAAGAAAATAATTCCCTAAAATAAATAAAATCAATCAAAAAACCTATTCAACACATTGCAACAGAGCACAGTCAAAATAATTAAATAATTTTCTAGAATGTCAGACTCATCCGGAAGTGTAACACCAACAACTGGCAATATTATTTCATGTGATGCAATTACAGCCAAACTAACAGAAGTTGCGAGGATCGCCGAATCTCTGGACTATAGTTTAAGAGATTCACAAAATGGATTAGAGGTTGATGATTCAAATTCTAGTTTATCGGAAAAGAAAAGCGATAAAAATATGATGGGAGATAGTGCAGCTAGTAATGAGGTTAGTATATTCGAATATGTGATAATAGGCGTAATTAAATAAACCATTAAATTTATTTGAACGTCAAAAATTGAAATGCTACTTCATCTTTTTTTAAACCTTTTTCGAAAGTAAAAAGGAGAAAAACTTTTATTTTATGCTTCAACAAAAAATTGATATGCTACTTCATCTTTTTTTTAAATTGTTATTTATATAACGGTGGCCATTATTATTTTAAACTTGAGCAAAAAATTGAAATGCTACTTCATCTTTTTTTAAAGCTTTTAAAAAAAATAGAAAGCTGAACAACTTTTATTTTAAGCTTCAACATTAAATTACAACGAGCTACTTCATCTTTTTTTAAATTGTTATTAACATAACGGCGGCCATTATTATTTTAAGCTTTAGCAAAAAATTGTTATTCTTTTTTTAAAGCTTTTCGAATAATAGAATGGAGAAGAACTTTTATTTTAAGCTTCAACAAAATCTGAAATCTACTTCATTTTTGTTTTTACATTGTTATTAATATAACTTCGGCCATTATTATTTTAAGCTTAAACAAAAAATTAAAATGAAGCACTTCATCTTTTTGTTTTTAACGCTTTTTGAATAATATGCTTAAACGGTGGCTATTATTATTTTAAACCTTTTAAGCTTCTGTCTGCAGATACTGTTGGTCCATTGCATTGCTGTGGTTAAACGCATTCTTGATATTCTTCTATTATTTCTATTAATATTATTCTATCCGCATCGATATATTTTAAAATATAACACTGTTTTATGTAATTTACAATTATAATTGATCAAATTTACTTACTATATATATATTTATAGGAATGGAATTCCAGTGTTAAATCATCAACAGAAGATGAATCATTTGTAACTGCATCAGAAACATTTACACCACAATCATTAACATCATCATATCGTACAGCATCAGAAGGTGGTATTACATCACCATGGTGGAATAATGCTGATAAAAATTCACTTGATGCTGACAGTTCGGATGCAGATCCTGAAGTGCCATCAATGCAATTATTATCCGGTGTTATATCATCGGCAAGTGCATCATTCGATGAGTCTGAACATAGTTTCTTATCAACACAACAATCACCAAGTTTTAGTGATGATAATCAAAATAATCAAATTGATTTACGTGATATACGTTTAAATACAAATCAAATATCAAATAGTTGTTCATCAAATGAAATACTATCAATATCATCAACTGATCTAATTGATTCAACAGAAGTAACTGACATAGAAACATCTACAGTTGAACCACCTGTCCGATCATCATCCAGATTAGCGTCAATGGATTCCAGAACAGTAGCCAATTTGATTGATTTAACTGATGTTGTACCGAATAAGGTTAGAATTGATGACAGTGATTCAATAATTACACAAGATATTAATTCATGGAGTAATTATTGTAATACATTAATTACAAAACATTCAATAAAAGGATGTCTTTAGTGTGAATGGCATATAGATTTTGAATTTAGTTTTTAAAATGCTTTTAGACACATAAAAACATTCAATTCAATAACATTATATTTAAGATTATGTTTTTTTTTTTGCATTTTTATTTTAACTATTTTTAATCAAAAATGTTTATTAATAATATAATATACATTTATTTATTGTTTTATATTTAATATAATTAA
>JANSTX010012367.1:0-18207 GCA_027564355.1 Penthetria funebris
TTATGTTGGCCACCACAAAAACGGATAGTAATTCAACAAGTGAACAAAGTTTTGAATCCACCTGTAATCTTATCTGTAACTAATATGATTTCTCAACTCATCTTCTTTATAGGATTTCAATGCTATTTTTTTTTGTTTTAATTTTTATTGTGGAATTTATTCTTCCAAATAAACGCTTTTATTTTTCATACATTTTACTCATATTTTTGCAGTATTTATAAAGATTTTACTATATAATTGCATAAGAAAATATAAAGGTACTCAATGCAAAATAATACATCATTATATATTTAACAAGAAAATAAATAAATAATGAATTAAGGGTTAAAAATTAAACGATAATTTCACTAAGCAACGAGAAAAATAACTATAACCGATAGCAAAAAAGTATAGCTAATTTTGTTTTATATTTTCAAGAACTCATAACAATATGCTTGGTAGTAAAACAATTGATGAATATCCTGCGAAGACCCTTTTTTTTTTGTATATAAAATGTTGCTAAACTTTTGTTACACAAAACAAATAAACTGTTATTATTTAAGAACCCTATAAAACACTTAAAGTAGTGGCATTCGAGATCTTGTGTATTAAAATCCCTTAAACAAACAATAAAAAATCAAATAGGTTGTAAGAATTATGATGGATTTTTTTTTATCCTTTATATATTACTTTTTTTCTTTTATATAAAAAATATTTATACGAAATAATTAGCTTATTGTTAATAGAGAAAAAAAAAAATGAAACTCAATATTTTTAATATCCATTTTTTGTGCATTTACTTAAGCATTCTGCGTTTAAAAAAGGTGCTAAAAATTAGCAACTGTTTTACATTTCAAATAATTTATGAAATTTGTGTTTCATTCGAGAAGTTCACTCAAGTGTTTTGAGAATTTTAAAATGTATTTACTGATGATTGAAATGTAAGATATAATAATACACTAGTATAGTTATATATGGATGAAGGACGATGAGGTCCATAAAATATATACCCTTTGTATTATAATTTTAAACCATATTAGTAAAGAACGTACAAAAGGATCGATCTTCTCCTTCAGTGTATTATTACTATATACTATACTCTTAACACTTTTTCAGGAAAATTGAAAATTAAGGGAATGTTTTTTTTTTGTTTTTTATTGGTAAAAAATGATCCGAAATAAACGAAATACAAAAGAAATTATGAGAAATCGATATATAAATATTATTATAGTTTTGGATATTTTATGTTGTCCTCCACTTCTATATACGAAGTTATTCTTACAATGTTATTTTTTATTCGGTTATTTGAGTTTGTATAGTTTTTATGGAATTTTTTATTTTTTATTTTTTAATAATTTACGTGTATTTATACTCACGTATTAAAGATTGTCTTTTCATTTTTCACTTTGAAACATGATATTTATATTGTTTAAGGTAGTTTACATAGTCCATTGAGCTTGTTTTTTTTTTAAATAATTTTTTAATTTAATAATGAGTATTTTTAAAGTGTGCTTATAAATACTTTTTAAATATATGCAATTTTTTTATGTTTATATATATAGTTTATTTACTATTAATAATCTTACAACAAAATTTTTAAGTTTTAAACTTAAGATCAATTTTATTATAATAGGTATATAAACCATATCAAATTTATAAAATTTTGGTGGTCCTTATGACATTATTAATTATAGAAGACCTCCCGAAAAATATCTGGCTATAGTTAAGCGAACTTTACTGGTTTGATTTACAAAACTAATTTTTTTCGTGTATTTATTCTAAAACAAGCTGAGAAAAATATTTGAAAATGTCTAAAGATTCGTCTTAAATTACCATATTTGTAAAAGAAGATATTAAAAATATTGAGTTTTTTTTTTTCTCGATCTTTTGTTTCGATCGACAAGGATCTCGAAATGTCTGAGATTAATTATTTTATTACAATATAAATATGAGTAGCGTTGACCTTTATCGAAACTTGAAAATTCATTTTTTTATTTAGTTTTTTTAATTTAAATAAATTTTTTTGTATTTTGTCTATGTTAAAGGATATATTTTTTTTAAAAAGTTTTCAACTTATCATTTTCATCTTATAATAATAAATCTTTAATGGATACTACTACTGAATGTAAAAAATAAATAAAATAAAAATAGAAAATTGAATTTTATTAATGTGAGTTTGAAAAAACAATGATAAATATATAAACATTATTTTTTTCTTACATCCGGAAATTGTATTTATGAATAAATATTTTTTTTAAAAAATACTTTTATTTAATTTCCTATAAAATTCACATATACAAAGCATCCCTTTTCATTTAATCAATGTCATTTAGGTTGTTTTTTTTTTTAAAAATTCATTCACTTCAGTCAATCCCATATACCATTTGTAATATAGTCCTTTATAACAATTCTTCCATTTCTACATCCGAAGAATGTTCTTACCAACTTGTCGCAAAGCGTCAGCAAATATATGCCATAATAGTTTCGTCGATCGCCGTCATACACTAAACGATTCGCTAAATCTCTTTTGAACTGTTGCATTATTTCTTCATCTCAAAATTTAGCAATATTTATGCGTTTAACCGTTCTACATTGTCTCTTTAAATCTGCGAAGAAGATCTCATTTATAGTGTCTATCATATATGCAATTGTATACAACATAATATCGAATGCTGTAACTTAATTCATTTGAACAAAACATTCTTTGATGTATTTTTGTATTTGATTTATTGACAGGACGAATCGATTGTAGTAAATTATATTTCAATTATACTAATATTATAATAATCCTCAGGTTAGACTATTAAAATAAATTGAGTCATATAAAAGAAAATAAAAGAATTTAATTAGATTAATGATAACTTTTTCACAAATTAAGTTATATTTCCACAATTCATTTTCCATATACGGTTTCCATGAGTGCAGAAAAGAACTTATACATAAAACTTATTAATTTTAATTTTTAACATTAAATTTCATATAACACAAACTATTGTGCTAATGAACCAATAAATAATAATATGTTTAAATGTTTACAATTTTTGAATTTGACGAACTATAAGATGTGCGTTTCGATGGGAAGTCAAATTTATAGTTCAGCATTTAATTTCCATTCATGTTTCAGTTTTTGTATACAAGATCATATCTCATCATCTTAACCCGAATATCACATGGGTGGATAGGGCGGCACTTCAATGTTATTTTGTTTCTAATGCCATTCTATTCGACTCCATTACATAACCAGCGATTGTCACGACATTTTACCTAACCCCTTGCCATATATATGGAAATTGTGACGTTTCCTCAATATATGGATGTTGCCTATGGCATTTATCCATTCTATATACCTCATCTCCAAATGTTCAATTATTATGCAGTTATTATGATTTTTTAAATATACAAGATACACCTCTATGAAAATTTTCGGCTAAAATGCAAAATCACCTACTTGTGATCCAGTTTTAACACACAATTTATATTTTAAATATAATTTTGACCCTGAATATGTGTAAATAACCCGGCATGTAAACATATTCTGCTTTTTTCACCTTTCTGAATTCATCTTTTGTAGTTATTGACATATATGCTGAAGAACTACCAAAAAAGTTTACCTAGGGTTAAAGGGGACAAGAAATGCTTATAGGGCTTTTGTCAACCTATATATTCACTACCTGGAGGTGAGGACTGGAGATTCTGCATTTTCGTAAAATTTTCCACTAAAAATGAATATTTTAAAAGTAATATCATAAATTATAATGACCAGATAATTAATTTACAATTTTTTATAGTCGTGCATGCATGGTAATCTACTTGCATGGGGATGTTTTATATATTTTGTATCATATCAATTGTTTAAAAAAGACACTATACATTCCAAATTTTTATCATTCATTTATTTACAATTATTGTATACCCGTTTAAATCGCTTTTTCTATCCTTTTGGTTGTTGACGGTAACCTAATAGAGAAAGGTGCATCATATACGACTAATAGTTTAAAAATTCATTGATTATTATATTCTGTTAACAAATAAATTTTAATACATAAATTGCATTTCATTGTAAAAGTTATATTTGCCCAAATGTTTTTTTTTATGGAAACAACAAAATATATGATAAGATTTGTGACTTTAAGAGATGCATCCAACATTTTATCGATGACAATAATCTTAATATAGAACCATAAACTATATGATGTACTATTATTAGTAATTATAACAACCTTTTGTATTCTGGCTGCTGGCTGTTGCAAATATTTATGAATGTTATGTTACATATAAAATACTACTGAATTCTTCAATTTGTAAAGTGAAAAGAATAAATAAGGAACAAAAAGTTCCCACAAAAATTCTCTTCTTAACATATTTTTTTGTTTTTTTTTTTTTTTGTTTTTAAACCATAGCAAAAGAACTGAAAAACACTTGTTAAATCGCACCACAAAATTTACATTCTCTTCTCATTTTATATACCATTTACCTTTTTTGAATGATTGGTCTATAAAGCAAATGACTGGCGCCAATTCTGATTGGTACTGTGGCACGTGCTGCCTTATAAAGAGTAGGATTCATACATTTGGTATAAATACAACCCTCTTTTTTAAACCATCTTCAGAATGGTTTTGAATTTAGAACCATCAACATATAGTCCATATAAAAATTGAATGTATATATAATAACAGTGATAATCATACGTAAGGATTTTGTATATTGTGTCTATATTTTATTGTTATATTTTTATGTTTTTTATTGTGAATTGTTGTTAAGTTACACTATACTATTGTGAACAAATTTGCGTAGCGATAATTTAGTGGTTTTTTCATCTGAAAAATTTACATATTGAACATTAGAAAATGATTACAGACATGTATCGTTATTATTATATACCACCGTGTAAAGAAGAACCATTACAAAGTAATAATAATAATAATATAAATGAAAATTATTTTGAAAATTATGAAAATGGATTAATACAAAATTTTATACCACAAAGATATGATTTATCATATGCAGATGGATGGCATTCACCAAGTTCATCAAGTTTACGTTCAACTAGTCCAGAATATCTTAGTTTAAATTCACCAGTATTTCATTTACAAAATATACCATGTGATAATATTGTACCAATTATAAATGATAAATTAATAAATAAACGTAATTGTAATATTAAAAATGAAGTTAATAAACAACAAGTACAACAGCAGCATCAGCATCAGTCTTCACAACATCATCAGGATCAACAACTTCAAGAACATCACCAACAACAACAAAAACAACATCAAATATTATCATCAATTAAACAAGAAACCAATAATAATATTTGTCATCATAATGATGAAAATATCCTTCCAATGTTTAATAGTTTAACAAATTCTGCAGATATTTTATTTAATAATAATAATAATAATAATACTCGTAGTGAAAATATTAATAATAAAAATAATAATAGAAATGATGAAGATGATATTGATAATGGTGGTGATGAAGATGATGACGATGATGATGAAGATGATGAAGATGGTGGTAGTTTAGATGATATGATTTATGAACAAAATACGGAACAACAAGGAACCATAATGTCAAATTTTAGTGGTAATGAAAAGAAAAGACGTGGTAAACAAATTTCACCGGTTATAAAAAAGAAACGAAGATTAGCTGCCAATGCACGGGAACGTAGAAGAATGCAAAATTTAAATCAAGCCTTCGATAGATTACGACAATATTTACCACAATTGGGTAATGATCGTCAATTATCAAAACATGAAACATTACAGATGGCTCAGACATATATTACAGCACTTTATGATTTATTGAAGTAATTATATATCATCATTCAACATCATCTTTACATTAATTCCACAAGGGTATTATTTGCCAATATACTATGAAACATGTAGTTGTTCAGCTAACAAAAGATGTATAACTAAGTTTGTTGATAAACAAATATTAATTCTAAACTACATCACACCACAATTGACATATCTTGTGATCGAATATTCGATGGTACAGCGTCAAAGTAAATATAGGTTGATCAACATCTGGAAGTAACTACACATTGGTGAAGAAATTTTTATTAATTTTATTATATTTATGTTTTTTTACATTGGCTATGAAATCTATACGTACTCGTTTATATTAAAAATTAATAGTACAATGGTAAATCGATTAAATGTACATTTAATTTTATTTAAAAATAAAAAATCATTAAAATTTTTATAAAATTTGAATATTTAAAATAAATTTGTTATAATATTTTGTAACTATTTTTTGTATATAATCGTATATGTAGTTGAATTATATAATTGATTATTTATAAGTGTTATGTAGTTAAATAAAGATTCAACATTTATATTAAAAAAAATAAATAAAATAAATTATCTTTAAAAAAAAAAATTGAATAAATTAAATTTTATAAAATAAAAAATATTTTCCTATATTAAAAATAAACGTTTTTATTCACTTTTTCTTTAAGGTGATCTAATCAAAAATTTTATTTACTTTTTTTTTAACGAATTAAGCAATAGAACGCAAGAGAACCAATCTAAGTTGCAAAATAAATGTGTTAACAATGCATCCCAGGGTAGTGAATATATTCCTAAAAATAAATTGGCAGGAAATGCGAAAAGAATTCCACTAAAAAATGTCGTCAAATAATATTTTTTTAACGAATTCAAACAAAAAAAATTATTTTTGTTAAGTTTTATCCTGCCGCTTTTCTAAATAATTATTTAATATCGGTTTTTTTAATTTAAAATGGTGTAATTATGGTAGTAATTGGTGAATACAAATTAGGGAAAGAAAATCCCAACGTGGTCATTTCTTGGATTCCACAACACCAGATAATCTTACCCAAATAGTGTTTGTAGCTTACGACATGTTTAAAAAGCAAATAAATATTATATAATTGCACTGAAAAGTCTGGGAAAAAGATACCAACATATTTTTTCAGATTTTTAAATTTTTTATCTATTTTAAATGATTTTTTTAAAAATAATTTTGACTCCGAATTTTTAGAGATGTTTTAAATTCCTTAATGTCTGATACATTTTTTCTTATACATAAACGTATTTTAGCGTACAAATTTGTAGTCTATTTGGAGAAATATATCATGTAAACCCCTCGAGGGTGCATAACAATGTAACAAATAACTATAATTGAAATTTGCCAACTGGAAAATATAGGATCAATCTTAATTATCCAGTTATACATTTGAATATTTCAGTAGAGTGGTGCATGAATCCCTTGATAAATACTCAGCTATACACCTAGTTTTTGTGTTGTTGTTTAAACCAGTTGACAAACACAACATTATCACCAGACTTCAAGCGTTTTCATTATGTCATATAAAGGCTATATATGACATTATCTCTGAACTTCGAGCGATTCCGTATCCGATTTCTCTAAATTAACATTAAAAATAATTTAAAATATGAGAAATTGATAGTAAAAAACCATTTGCATTATATTATCACCACTTAGTGTAATTAATTAGCTATGAAAGATGAACATGAAATAGCGATGACAATTATGAATCTAACAGCAATGCAATAGATCTGCTGAAATTGAAAGAACAATACTGCGAAAAGTCTAAAGATGTTATTAATTGTGCATAGCGTTCTAAACGTATTTTTTTTTTCTAGAACAGAATTCTTCATGGGACGCTTACCTTCGCAATTAAATTAGATGAAACTAGCTTTGGAATAAACTCAGAAAATCTGTATAAAGAAATTTATTATCAATATGCCTTAAGGTGAAACAGGTAGTTGACTTTAATTTGTCTGAAACAAATATTTATTTTTATGTGGTCTTACGCTTATATTTATGTTGTCTCAAAGTAATACTTATGTGGTTTTACGGTAATAGTTATGTAGCTAAGAGTAATATTAATGTGGTTCTATAGTAAAACTTATGTAACTCACGATAATATAGTTATGTGGTCTCACAATAATAAGGCAATATTCAATAGGACACTATTCAAATGAAGTTCTTATTATAAAACAAAACATTTTCTATACCATACAATACACATATAGTACCATAGAGAATATCGCGGCTTCACAATGCCAGGTTCTTAATTATATTTTTGCACATTTGGACTAGGTTAGGATCGTCAATTTAAACGTGGCTAAAATTACAAGGGCGATAACGACTGTCCTCTAACGAAAAGCGTATTTAAGAAATCTAGTAGCAGTGATAGGGTATTGTGTCAAGTGATGGTACTGGTCAGAGATCATAAATAATGACAGTTGTTTGTTGACTCCCTATGCTCTCTAGTAATTTTTTTTTTTTCAAGAATTATATATTTTTTATATAAAAACCAAAATTTCAAATGAAAAATAATATTATTTTTATTGTTTTGCGTATATTACTTTTTATTATTTTGACTGTGCTACATAGGTGGTTCCTGAATCCCGAATACATTTTGTTGATATATATTTGTGTGAAAATTGTTATATTTTCTATATTTTCATTATATTATGGAAGAAATATATTTATATAAAAAAAAAACAAAACTATCCTTCAGGTAACAGATTTGTTAAGGGTGAAAAATTATACATAGTTTGATATTATTTTTTTTGTCTTCCTTTTGATGTTTTGATGGTCGGTGATTTTTTTTTGTAGTCTGGGTTGTTTTGGTAACCACAATTTTTTTTTTTATCTAAATATAGGTAAATAGGATACTTTCATATATAGTAAATTATCCTATTGTCTATAGAATTTTAAATTTTTTCCCTTTAAAAAGTACCAAAAATTCATTGGAGACATAATAATTTTATTAATTTTATGGATTCTGATCACGAGAATATTTTTTTTTACAAAAATTATATGATAATTGCATAAGCTGATTATTACTATATGTATAATAACGACTACACATGATTATCATATAGTTCCGAAAATTTAAGATATCCTTTCAAATGCAAATTATATCTTATTATATATATTATTGTTAATGACATGGTTAATGAAACATGAAGCGGAATCATTTCTAATTGTATAACAAAGAGTTATCCATCATAAAGTTTACAAATTAAGATATTTTTAAATAAATTTTGACTTCAAATTAACATATTGCGAACTAATACTGATAGAGGCTAGAATGTGTTTATGGGTAACTAAATGACACATTTCTTAACAAGGGTTTAATATTTTTAAAATAATGACATATATATGTGAGGCACAGGACATCAACAAACAAACTCCATTTTTCTCGATCTGTAGCCATCATCTTCACTTCATTCCACATCTTGACATCTTACCGCTAGTAACAGCCTTCTTTTATGACAAATTTGCACCATACGGAATTTCATTTCAATTTTCTAATAATCGTGATCTACCAGCTCTGGCATCAGCCTGTTATTTCGGATGCTAAGTGTCAATAATCTAACGTATTCAGTTAGGTGTCTATTCATCCACTCCGTTAAAGTACTCCGTCCACTTGTACATTATTGATGCATATTGTTTGAGATCAAACAGTCATTAGCAAATGAATTAAATGTTCCGTATTTTTCAATTAACGTATTGTGTTCGGCATGGGTTAAGAATGGAGTGATCGTTGTACATTCTGCATACTCAACCCATCTTTAGGTAGTTGGGGACATATGCATCACTCTATTGAATCATTCAGATGCAGAATCGGACAACTATACTTGCATATTTTACATTCGATAATATCTAAATTTATAATATTTTTGATTGACATTTGATGTTACTTGCGTATTAGAAATGGCAATTTAACATCGTTTAGATATTAATGAACATATCATCATAGGTACGTCACTCGGAATGTTACTAACCTAAGCAGCCTATGACACTGTACCCACGTTTTAACAATTCACGTATACAAATATATAATTGTATGTCGTAAATGAAAAATGTTATTTCAAATTGAATTCTATACTGAAAAATGTATATTCACTTCCGTCATAATTGGTAAAACCAAGAATATCTTCATCAGTTCATCTCAAATTCAAATGTGTTTCAATCTTGTTGGGCATTATCATGTAACAAGCGAGCAGCTTCTGCAGAGATTTAGTTCTTATTCACACTATATGATAATAATGAATTAGTTTGTTCCAAAAAATCATACTGTTTTGTTTATATGTACAATGAGGACCGATAGACTGATAAAATCTAACCTTTTAAATTCACAAACCATGATCGAACAATTAAAAATACATTTTCGATTATTTTTTACAATTATGTGCAAAAGTATATATACTCGTATTTTGAAATGAAATTAAAAACGTACTTCCTGTCTCCGTGATACGAAACTGATTAAAAAGGTTCATAACATAATATTTTGGCTTTAATTTCCGTTTTACGTTTAATTATTAAATTCGGCTGATAAATAAATCAATATATGAATTATGTGAAAGTATCTGCTTAATTGGACAAACCATCGTGTTACTGTTGGTAGGCTATGTTTGATTAAATATTTTTTTTTTATCGTACTCAAAATTATTGTTTTTTATATTCGAGAAAATAACGATATAAACGAGGATATAATAGGATAACGGGCTGAATTAATTTAATTTTTTTCAATTTTTACGTTAACAACAGGTAAACTGGTATCTTTTGTAGTAATTTTTTTTTTATTAAATAGACAGCCACAAATATACCTATTTTCTTCGGTATCGTCTTATATAAAACTTAAATAAAAGTGAAATATTTAGAAATAATTTAATTCCGCATTTGTGTTAGAACCATAATTAAATATTTCTAAAATAATTTATCAAAATATTTACTCAAAAATAATAAATTCATGATAGGTTGATTCTATTAAAACAAATATTTAATATAAATGTTTGTTTTTGAATACCTATTAACCTGTCCGAAAAGATGAATTTGATGTTTTTACTAATATTCATCAAACATTTTATAGGTTAATTTTGAATTTTTCCAAAAAGGGTAAATATATCACAAAAATATAAAATCTCTCAAAAGAATCAAGAACTAAAACTAAAAATATGTTAATTTCATTTAATGGTCAGCAACGCCTTCTTTTATAAACTCGCCGAAATTTATTGTTTAACTAATTAGGACTGGGCCTCAAGTATTCGACACACTATATAATTATTTAAGAATATAACTTAATTAATAATACAATTCGGATAATATATATTGATTTTTTAATAATTCCATAAGTTCGACTAATTTTTATAAATAAATTAAGAGATTTATGTATTAAAACGATAACATGATGATGGCCACCAGTGGATATTAACAAGTTACCTTTAATATATTTAAGCAGTTGGTTTTTAATATAGATGGACTATTCGCCTGTAATTCTTCACTTCTTCATCATCTCGAACTTTATGGCACGATGGATCGATCACAATGTAGCAACGAAAATTTGGATTCAATATGTCAATATTGTCAACAAGTTAATAATTTTATAATCAACTAAAGCATCATCTAAATTCACATTCCTATTTATAGCCTTCATATCTTTCAGTCTCAATAATTCTCAGTTAATATTTTATTTGGTCAAATAATCTTAAATATTCGCCTATATTGACCGATAATGCGACACGATGTTGTATGCCACATGTTTCTCAACCATAGAATAGTACCGTTAAACAGTTAGTTTTTAATAATTCTCAAGTTTAGATTTTTTTTTATTTGCGACTACCGTCATATTCTATTCAACATGCCAAATATTTGCTTAACCTAATGTCTATTTTAGTGCCATCATCTATTATCAAAAACTACCAAAATATTTTAAGTTATATACCTTCATCTAATGTTTTTCTTCACTATTGACCGCAACTGACAGACAAACATCGTCGGTGAAGTCCGGTTAGACCGCATGTAATACCATGCTGTTCAGTGTGATTATAACGTAATCCAAGATTAGCAGTAAAAATAATTGTGCTGATGATTTAAATCCCTGTATTACATCTGAACGTACATCAAAAAGATTACCAAGCCTTCCGCGATACATTTATAATCACGCTGTCAAGATGGTATTCGATAGCCGTCTAACATTGTCCATATCATACAATTCCTGCTTACAGTCGACAAATAACAAGTACAATGGTATTTGACATTGAATTGACTGTTCAAACCGATCCTATAATAGACAATTATAGCAATAACTGTGTTTATTTTTATTCAGCAATGTGATATCACGCCGTTCTCAAACACACACAAGTTACCTTTTTTTTTAGCAATACACTCAGTTGAAATATCATCAGACAACAATGCACTTCACTTATATTGATTCAGTACAAAGACTAAATTGTGTTTTTTGTTATATAATGTATACACTAGGTATATATGCCTTATGCTGTCCTTATATCTTTACATCCAGGGTCAAGAAGTTCTATGGACTTCTTGACCAAAGAACTATTCATTATGAATTTTGAATACTTTAGGTCACACATAATTATCATATTACATTGAACACTACATGGGAGTATATGGCCGCAACACGAAATTACTCTTCCGTTTCTAATATGTATGTAACGTCAAATGCGAACTCAAACAACTATAATTGAAATTTATCAACTGGAATATGATCAGCTATAATTAATGGCACATCAATAACTAGGTACCTATAGTTTGTTGGCGAGATTATTTTTTTATGTCGTGTTATTTGAACGTTAGCTATCGAAATGGCTAGTTCTTCAGTGTTTGCTAAACTTAATTTTGGCATTATTTAAATAATGTTCAATGTCTTCCTTGTATACTTACTCTAGCTTGTTGTATTAGGATTTATAAAACAGTTACAAGTGTTAATGAATATAATCTTTTATTTAAAAGTAAACATACACGTAGTTCGACATGGAGAAAGTCTGCATCACATGCCAAATGATGATTATATATTTACTATAGTATTTGTGCCAATTGCCATGTCAATTAAGGTTGAGTCTACAGATGTAAGGTACGTGGAATGAGTTCTCACTTATAGGTTGATATTTCAGAAAAAAAAAAATATTTATCTTAATGTGGAATTCGATTTTGAAGGTCACAACGGATTACATATCAGTATGGAATACATGTCTACCTCAGTAAAATATTCTACTGCTATCATATTCAATGTTATTTATTGTCCGTTACTGACACATATTAATATTTGGAATTAGATTATCATAGCAATGAACTGCGTTTGTATCAAGTGGAGATTTGGGTCCACTATTTTATATGATTGAAAAATAAAAAAGGCCAACTATAGGAAAATAGATTGAAAAGCAGGAAAAATTGACCATGTACGAGTATAAGGAAAAAGAACTAGAAGAAAAAAAATACACAATTAATTGTACACACAATATAACCAATTTAATAAATGTTCAATACATTTTTTTTTCGTATCCTTTAAATAAGGACGAAGAGGTATATTATAATCAATAATCTATTCATTCATCCATTCACTTTATTTTTACGACACTGTTTTTTTTTTATCTTAATGAATTTATTAAACAAATTACCAATTTGCACTTGCCTGTTTTTCTTCTTGTTTACACAGGAACTTCGGTAAATTAATCAATTTAAAAATTTGCTTCCTTTTTACAAATACATGAACACATTTTATACAAACATAGGTAAACAAAAAAAAAAATAACATAAACAATATGAAGACCTCTAACCTTTCTTCAAGTTGCTATTATATATCCATAACTTCCGCAATTTTTTGGCTGATGTACAATTTTTTTTTTATTATACTTTGTTGTTATATAATAATTTTTTTATAAACTTATTTTAAATATTTTTCTTTAGAAACAGTTTTATTAAATGTTCGTGTTTTGTACAAGAAATCATTACAATCGATTACTTATTGTTGTACAGTACAATATTTGATATATAACATCTTTTAAATGTGAGTGGTAGCCTGTTGGCCTTAACTAAGAACATTAAAAAAAAAAAAACAGTTCAATATATTGCTTAATGCTTTCAATTCTAACAATAATGTTGCATTTTAAATATCTAATCAATCGATAGTAGAATACTCTGTGTTTTAATGCTAAATATCAATAGGAAGACTTAAAGATATTTCAAATAATGTTGTTCTTTACAGTTATCATTATCACTTCAGTAAATTTCCAGATCGAAATATATACGGTACCCGCAAGGTTCATTTCAGAGTCTATTGGAGTTCCACCTATCATTCAGAACGGTATTTAGGCTGGAAGATGGTTTTCCCAAAACCAAACATATTTTCCTCATAGATTAGTCGTCAACACATGTGTTTTCGCGTTAATCGCTTGCTAATGCTTTGTACAATTATATAAAATGAATCAATCAATTAAAAAATGCATTTGCATTCGCAGCGAATTATCATCAAACGCATAATTATCTCCATTATTTAATTGTAAACTTATAATACATTAGTTATGATATTTGTAAGATGATGTTGAACATATACTATAAATTTCATGAAAAATAAAATCTGTACGAATGTGAGCTTGTGGAATTCGTTGCCATTTCCGACGAAACGATAACTTGAATGTTTTCATTTCCATACTTTCGTGTCATTCCTAAATTGATCGTATGAAGAAGTTCATTAGAATCATATCTGAAACAACACACGAGTATTCTTTGAATTCCGATCCCTTAGCTTTTGAATAATTTCTGATAATGTTACTGTAGTTTTGTTTTTATTAATAATAAAATTGTTCTTTAGTGAGTGACAAATGTTCAAAACACAAAATAACTTTTTATTGACCCATATATATAGGAACGTAGGAATTTGTGAACATACCCTCGAAGATGCGGTTCCACAGAAAAGAAGTACGCGACATAATTGTGCCTTGAAACGTGAAGTTGACTGAATTGCTAGTGTGAAAAGGTAGCAGGTCGTGTATTAAATTGAAATACCCGAGTTTTGGGCATTATGCTGAACATTTGCCACGATAATATCTATAGAGGATAATCTTATATTTATTTTGTAAATTAGATACTTAATTTAATTTAAACTCGCAGACAATGTTCACAAAAAATGTTAAATTTTACCTAAAATATTAGAACAAAACCAATATTGATTGATAAATTTGTATAAATGTGTCAAATTTCCTTTACGTGTGGTCTTTGTTTAATGAATTGGTTATAATTCAATCAATTTTTTGTTAAGTTTTTAGCTAAAGTTGTTTTTTGTATACTTTGTGTGTCTTTATTGATAAAACCACACAATTCCATATTTTGTTTTTTTTTGTTAACCATTAAGAATTTGTTAAAATTTTCTTTTTTAACTTTTTAGTCCTCAATTTCATTTTCAATATTGATCATAATATTTTTTTATTGTATGCATGCTTATACATATTTTATCCTAATTAATAGCACCTGATTATAGTTGTCTGTATGGTAAACTAAAGGCTGGGTAACTTATTATATACTTTATCCTCTGGCACTGTGTATATTATTTGATAGATTATTTGCTTCCTATTCATTTTTTGTACATTATTGATTTCTATATGGTATGACATCATGTATACATATACATACTGAATAAAAAAATTCCATTTAGAACATTTAGTTTTTAGTATATAATTTTATTATTCGTCATGTAAACAGTCACAGAATAATCTATACTTAATCATAATCATATATTATTAATAGCAAACAATGAATTTTTTATCGTCTGTATACTGTAATAGTGTTTAAATAATGGTATCGACAGGTTGGTACATCTCTGATCTCTGAGGTACGTAATGATATCACCAAATACAATATTAAATGTAAAAAAATTATTCATCATGCGGTGGTCAAGATGTTTTATATGTACTTTGACAAGAAAGTAAAACAATCTTTAAGGAAAGGAAGAACAGATTCAAACGCTTACTAAATTTTAAACAAAGGAGACACTTTTATAGTGAAAATATTATTTACAATCCATAATATATCGCATATACAATAATAATTTGTTATTCATCTTAAATTACAGTTTAAAATCATAATTATACCATTTTACTTCAAATTAAAATTATTTATGTACTAATAATATTTTTAAGGTAAAGGAAAATATAACAGTTGGTAATATTTTTTCAGCTCGTGCCTTTTATCTTCAAAAAGTAATATACATATATTTATATATTGTATGGATAAATAAAAGAATTATTTCCTCAAGGAAAGAGCAAAATAAATTATTACACATATGATACTTGTCTGACATATGTTGGAATGAAGTAGTTCAGAATTTTGTAACATACATTTTATGTATAAGAATAATATACAAATAATATTTTATTGTTTGCGGGGTTTCCGAAAAATTGTATTGTATACAAAATATTGATATTTACTTATAATCGTTTCATTTAATGTTTTATAAAAACTTGACGTAGATTACTAATGCAATTTATTTTTATTCCTTGCCTCTACGCAACGATGTAGATTATTAAGTTCTAATATCAACCAAATGTACCCCAAATGTAAAATTTCAGTATTGACTTTTGAAATAAATAATGGATATCAAAAATGACGCAAAAAGTTACAAATTCTAAAATTTCGCTTCGACTTTTAATAGAACGGTATATTTTTCAAATAAAAGTGTTACCAAAGAATGCATATAATACCAAAACGCATGAAGTACAAAATTTCAATATCTAGTTTCGATTTATTAAACAACGTTTTGTTCAATAACGCCATCAACCGTCAATTTGAAAGAAGTACATATATCAAAAATAGCATCTCCGCACGCAAAAAAACAAAATCGTTTCAGCTTTATATAGAATAAGCATTTTAGTCATGATGTCTAGACCAAATATAATCATACTTGTATACACCTTTTAGCAAGTTATGACAATAGCACTTTTGCTTAAGAGTAGGTTTCAAATTATGATGTTGACTTGGAAAAATGTGTTTCCATAAAGCATTGAACATTTTCTTCGTACTTCGTAGACCTAGTTAATATGTATTTGTTAAATATAACATTTTAGAGAATATGTTACTCTTACTTAATTTTAGTAAATCAGTTTTTCCAGTTTCGATTCTGATACAATAAGTATGCAATATACCGTTATTCATTTAGAGTTTAGTACTATTGGCCAATATAAATGTCACCCATAACTCCTATTAATCAACAGTTTTTCAGTTCAATCAATTTTCCCTATTCCTTTTGCCATCAATAATATATCCTAATCAATTTTCTTCCTAACAATATCTCTTTTTCGCTTATAATTCGTGTTAATCAACTCTACATAGACTATAGTTTTCCTTTTTCCTTATCTACCTTATCATTTATCAAATAATAACTCATATTAATCATTAGGCAATGGTTTTAGTAGACTATATTTTTCAGTTTCAGATCCAATACAAATGTTTTAAAGTGTACAATATCATTATTATGGCACTGTTCATATATAATAATTTATTTAGAGATCGATTCATCGATGTCGATTTGACACATTTCAACTAATTTTTTTTTCTATCTACCCTCTCCACCCACTTAACTAAACCATAAAAGTAATAATTCCTCTTAATCAACAAGCATTCCATTTTGCTTATTCACCCACAAGTTCTATTAATCATTAAGAACAGGTTTCAGTAAACCATATTTTTTGGTTTCGGTTCCGATGATATAATAATTGTTGTTAAAGTGTGTAATACCGTTATTCAAGTATTAATTTATGTATTCACAATTGAATAGTTATACTCGCTAATACACCATGAAAACTGCAAATAAATAGTATGCTACATTTGTACTTTCGCAATGTAATCGGTAATGTAAAGTTTCTCAGGTAAAGTATGTAAACTATTAAATTATATAGTATTACTAAAATATTAGTAAATATCAACCCCGAATTAATTTTAAGTTAATTATGAATCAATGTAAATTGGTGTTTAAACAGTCAATGATTTTACAATAAGTTCTTTATGATGCAATCTACGGGGTAGTATATATACAAGACGCGGTCGACCAAAAATAACGTGAAGAAGAATTGGTATTAAAGTGGCTTGCTACTAAGATATGGAATGAGGTAAACTTTTTGCTTATAAATTGTTACCAATTGCGGTTGTTCGTTGTTGCGGCGAGAATACTGAAATGTTGTGATTCAATGAGCCAAAAATGTATTTCCTGTTTTACTGAATAATTATTTCAATATGAAGTTGTGCGTTTATTGTACTTATATTAATCCTGAATTAATCACTTAGTACATTTATAACTAAAAATTTTAGTTTTTAAATTTATAGTTTTAAAATCGATTTATTATTATTATTTTTAATTTAGGTAAAAGTTATTTTTTGGTTTTTTGGCAACAATATATTGTTAGCAACATATGGTTAACATATATCTTT